>JAJOOS010020804.1:0-26376 GCA_029582725.1 Solanum chiquidenum | reverse complement strand
CCCCCCCCCCCTTAATTAATTGTTGTTTTGCTTGGAAGTACTTTGACTAATTGAATATAATTGTGGGTTAAAGTAAAGTCTAAACCATTTTCCTCGTGGGATCGACCCCAACCTAGAAGTTGGGTTCTTTACTTGATAACGATCGCTTATGCTTCTTTAGGGAGGTGTAATTTGAGCGTATCACACCCCTAACTTAAACTTTTATTTTTCCTCAAGCAAACTCAAGTTCAGTCGTTCAAAAAGAGTGTCTTGAACAGTGCTACACCAGACTCAATCATGGATGCACACAACAAGACTCAATTTTCTTATGCAAATATCAAATGTGTACCCAAAGATTCAAGTTGTGACACACCAATATCAAAGAACCTCATGCTCACAATACTTGCTTCAAATGCAAGTTCAAGCTCAACCAAAGTGTTCAAATGCCCTCACAGAAAAAAAGATTCCATAATCACACAATGGTTCACAGTTTAAAGCTTCGGAGTCAGATGCAACGCTCACTCTCTCAAAGAAGAACACAATGCATGCTTTCACCCATAGGTTTGCCCGTATTTTCCAATCAACACTCACTCTGGATCAAAATGGTCTTTTCAAGGCTTGTAATGGGGCTGAGTGCAAAGGTATGGTCATTTAGGTTTAGTGACTTTCATCCTCATGAAATGTGGTGCTCACAACACCTCCTTTCCTCTTCTTTCATCTTTTTGTTTAGTGCTCATAAGTCATCCTATTATTCACTTCCCATGGATTGTTTGGGAACCCCATTTCTTTTGTACTTTTATTCCACAACTTTCTTTTTCATTTTTTTTATATGGAGGGGTTCCATTTTTCTTAAAACCATGGGTAAGAGGAGACTTTCTTTGCACTTCTTGACTTCCCCCTTTCTTTTCACCACACCCCCAACTTAGGCTTTTGGCCTAAGTTGGCTATTCAACTAACCGCAATTCAAGAGGATTATAGATAGTGGATAAAGAAAGGTTATGGTTTCATCAAGTTTCTTCCAAAGAAAGGTAGGGCTCAAGGGGTGTTCAAAAGAGAATCACACGCTCACAGGGTAGGTCACAAAAGAGGTATATCTCAAACTGGCTCACACTCTTAGAAGTTACCTAAGATCATATCAAGAGATGGCATCACTTATTTAATCGGACCAACGAGGGAAATTCTAGGATTTATCATGCATGGTTCAAAGTAAGCTCATAACACAAGGCATCGACACTAAAGTCAAACAAGACTCCACACTTTTGCTAGTGTTCAACGGTCATCACAAGAGACTCCATATGATAAATGGCTAATCACAAAGAGATGCAAAGAGTTCACATATTGTCTATGAAACTTCATTTGGCCTCATCGTAGCCGTACATTCATGTTCATTCGATTGTAAGCACTATTCAAGTCATCGGTATTGATCGAGACCGAGACTTAAATTTTGCAAAAGAACAGCCACATTCACACACAAGAGGTGGCAAAAATAATTCGGACGGATCAAAATTAAAATCATTTTGCAATTGAAAACAAAAGGAGCCATAAGCTTAAACATCCACAGAAAGCAGTATAAACACATTTTAAAACAGAGCAGCCCAAATATATACACAACAACACGAGTCACAAGTAGCACACAAAAGGTAAGCCTCACCTACCACAAATAAAAGCAATTTTTCCTTAAATGCAATTAAAATAAAGTATCCAAAAGGTAAAATGAAGAAATACATAAAGGGAGATAAAGAAGAGTCATGTCTACGCAGTCTCTCCATCTGTCTGGGCATCAGTGCCCGTCGTGTTGTTAGTCTGCTTCAGGTTTTGTTTTTCTTTTCTCTCTGCTTCAGCTTCTATAGTGATGTTTGCCTCAACCATATTATCCAAATTATGCTCTGCTTTGAAGGCATCTATCGCATTGACGAACCCTCGAGCCCACGAAGGGTCGATAGGCATCCTCCTCCTTGAACTGGTTGTCCTATTGTCGTTCCTTTCAGTTCTTCTGAATTGTTGTGCTCTTATGTGTTTGGGTGGCATGTCTCTTCCTGCAACTTTTGGTCTGGCCATGTCTGCAAAGTCTTGATATAATGTTAGAACATATTTGATAACCAAAACAAAGACTTTCAGCTGCAGAAGGACTAGATAGTCCATTCGGCGTGCCGCCAAATACATTCGGCGAGTCACAGACAATCCGCCGAATGTCAAAATGCAGAAGGAATGAGGGGTGCAAACATAGGGTGAATAAGAACACTTTCGGCGAGACGACGAGTGCTCTTGGTGACCTCTTGCTTCTCACCGAAAGTGACAGATGCCACAACAATTAAAGCATGATAACAAAGGCAAAATAGGGTAATTAGGCGAACCGCGGAGTGGTTCGGCGAGCTCGTCACAGCTCGCCGAATCACCCATCATGCTTACTTTTGTCCCAATTTTTTCGAAATTGGCCCCGCAACCCTCATAAATGCAATTTAAGCACAAATAGCACAAATTTGACCAAGACCCATAACATACTAACACCACCCATCAGACATTAACTCAACTAGATACATCAGAGAACAAGATTTCACAGTTTAAGCAGGATTACCGAATAACAATCGACACTTAACCAAATCGGTCCAATTAGAGAGGTTCAACAAATTTTAAAAATATTAAAGAGTTTGCAAATGAGTACAATGTTGACAAAATAAATACGGGCATTAAGAAGCTAACCTTTTGTGCTGATTGAATTGCTACCGAAAAGCTAGGCGGCAATGTAATCCAAATCCACGCACAAATCAATGAACCAAGGTACTCAAAAAGTGCAAGAAATATAAAACTAGAGTGCAGGTGTGAGTTTGGGAAGGTGAGAAAGTGAGGGAAAGTGAATGAAGTTGAAACTTTTAAAACCTTTGGCTGAAAGACCGTCCAGTTTTAGAGAATACTTTTTCAGATTCCATTTTTTCCTTTTCTGGCTCTGATTTTGTGTAACCTCAATTATGAACATTCCAGTTTTCGCCTATTTGTTGACGTTAGTCCCGATCGTCGAGCTATTCGGCGTAATTCCAAGTAGTCAATTACCTCTCCAAATTTTCTAGTGCCTCCATATTTTGTGAGAGTCCAAACGGCGATCTCTGTCGGTATCGCCGACACAGTCGGCGGTTCGCCAATAATTTCCTGTGCTCGCCAAGTTTTATAGACTCCAATGCAAAATGGTTTTGAGTCTAACGACAGGCTAGTTCTGAATCACCAAACCGTTCGACGATTCGCTGATTGGACCTGTTGCTCGCCAATCTGTAATTTCTGTTCACTCTTCAACAGTTTCACCTACGCAATCAACACACCATTATTTTATCAAAAACAAGATAGAAATAACAACAAGGGTTTTGGGTTGCCTCCCAAACAGCGCCTTAGTTAACGTTGTGGCACGACGCAAATTCACTCTTAAACCTCATTCTTGGGGTTAGCCATGGTATCACTCGGCAAACCCCCTAGCTGTCTTGGATTTAGGTGAGACAAGATATGACCCATCTGGGTCTCTAACTGCTTGATTGAAACTGAATGAGAGGTAACAGTCTGTCTAAGAGTAGACACATCTTCTTTCATGCCTTTTAGCATTTTGTCTGACCCTTCAACTTTGTAGAGGATGTGCGAGAGCATATCCTCAGACCTACCATCGTCTGATTCATTTGGCTTCTAGCGCTCATGGGTAGGCACATATCTATCCTTCTCCCCTTCCTTCTAATTTGGATTTTGGTCCCTCCATTCACGATCCCGATCCTTCCAACTTTCGTCTCTAGCCCAACATTGGTTACCTCGCTGCCTTGGGTAATTTGAGTGTAGCTACCGCCCTGGTTGGCTAGAAAATTTACCTCCTCATTATACAAGGCTTCAAACTTCATCTCCTCAGGATTAGCACCCTCGGCCCCTACAGCGTTGACACCACGGACATCGGACCCCATGACATTTTTGGATAAAATATCAAGTTGAGTCATGATTTTGGCCATGTTCTGATCTCTGTCAATGTCTTTTTCAATCTGCTCCTTGGATAACATTAAAGTGAGAGGGGAAAATTGGTCCTCATGAGTGTACCATGCTCTGTTGATGGTTGTCATACCATCTAAAAGTTGGGCTGCTACTGCATATGGCTGTTGCATTAAGCCTCCCGGCGAGAGTTGGTCAACGACGCCTTTGTTCACCGAGTCTAAGCTCCGATAGAAGTATTGAAGTAGCACGTTATCAGGCAAACCATGGGTTGGGCATTAGAGCACCAATTTTTTTAACCTAAGCCAGGTTTCGTGCAGAGGCTCTCCGTCTAGACGTTTAAAGCTCTGGATGCTATCCCGTAGTGATATCATCTTTGAGGGAGGGAAAATCGCACATGAAATGCAGTTACCAACTCCTACCAAGAAGTGATAGATTCACGTGGTAGCTCGGCTAGCCACTTGCAAGCCTCTCCCATCAATGAGAAAGGGAATAGCCTCAACCGGACCGACTCCTAAGAGATATTTTTGAACGAGAATGGTCCACACACATCTACAAAGTTCTGAAGATGCTCGTGAGGATCCTCATAAGCCAGTCCGCTGAAAAGTCCCTTCAGTTGCAATAGTTGCAACATGGTACTCATTATGTGGAACACTGCATTTCCCTCAGCTGGAGGTAAACGGATGGCTCCAACACCTCCCATGAGATGGGGGCCATTAATGTTGGGCTCTTGGACATCATTGAGATTTCCGATGTCAACTTGGTGGCCTACCTGGCTACCGATGCTACCATTAACACTCATGCTTTCTGAAATATTCACACAGAAAACAAACAAAACTAAAAATTAGGTAAGTAGACTACACTAAGAAGAACATAAATTCTACTAATATAAAAACTCTGAAATAACACCACTCCCCGGCAGCGACGCCATTTTGATGTTTTGCGTAATCAACGACAGAACTTCCAGTACGAGTGTCTACGATCGTACAATAGTATAGTAACCCAACCAAGGGTTGGGGTCATATCCCAAGGGAGCAGTTTTGAGAATTAATAGAAAAATAAAATTTGTTCTAACTAGTTGTAGCTAAAGATATTAACGATTAAAAGCATTGTAAATTAAAGGGGGACACAAAAGTGTCAGTTAACAATGGGGGTTTTGTCACTAGGAAGCAAAACCAGCAAAAGAAACAAAGATTTCTAAATAATGAGACGGGATTCTTGGGATATGACCGGAAAACGAATTAATCTAAATTGTTGGGTACATGCTTTTGATAGAAAATTTATAGAGTAATAGTGACTAGGCTAAGCTTTACGTGGGAATAAATTCTCTCTCGAGCAACTTACCCCATTTCGAATGGGTTCCTCTCGGACACCCACTTGCCGCATGAAGACCAGCCTACGTCTTACCCCACTCACTCTCTCGAGCTGAGTGTTAGGATATGGGACTAGGGTTCCCTCTCTCGGGCTGAACCTCATGTCGACCCACTCCTTAGGGCATCAATCTAGTAGTCTTGGTTTCGCGACTTTTATCTCGAGCAAGCCAAAAACATATAAATAAACTTGTATTTGTAACTACATATTTGTTAATTTCATCCACAACTACTAGACAAAATCACTATTAAACTACATCTAATCTATCAGCAAGCAAGACCCAACAACAATCTTAATCCATATTCGCTAAATCACACCCCAAGAATTGGGATTTTTAGCCACACATCAAGAGATAGAAATTTATACCTAAATGAGCTTGCATTCAAATGGGTATGAAGATTTAAGTCTTGTTACATGCCAAAAATGAAGAATCCAAGAGACCCAAGTCCAAATCCTTGGAGATGAAACCCTCTTCTTCTTCAAGTTTTCAAAATCCCCTCAAACTCGAAGCAAAAAATAAAAGGTACTAAAAATTATATTAATTTGTTCCACACTTGAAATCTGATACTAAAATCTAATCTCTCCACGAGTATTTATAGTTTTTAAAAATTTATATTGCAGCGGATCATTCGGCGACATTAGTAAGAATCATCGATCAACTTGACGATTCGCCCTTTGGTGCAGTTCATCGCCATCTTGTGCCATCCTTCAACATCGTCGTGCTCTGGGTCATTGGGCGACACGGTACTGCCTCGTGGAATTTTTCGGCGATGCGCCAACTGCTTCCTTTTTCTGCTGACTTGATCCTTTCCTTCAGGGCTCAACACACTGGAACAAAAGGCGAAGTAAAACCTTTCAGCGACTCGCCAAGTGAACTCGGCGATTCTCAGGCCTTCATTTCTTCGTTCTTTTCCGCGCTTTTCATTCCTTTTTGCGATGTAGTGTCCATGCTTTCCTTCAAACATCAAATACCTGAATGTTAAGTGTTTTCATCAGATATTGAGATAAAATAAGCATTTGAGGACACAATTTCTATTAAAATATAGTCTTAAATGAGTCCAATTTGTGGACTCATCATTGTGCAGACGAGCTCGGGTTCCTAGAGATGTGAAGAAGTGTGTGGAAGTGATTCCTACATCTTCTACTGATATCCGAAGAATCGAGGTGGAGTATTTAAAAGATAAGGTGGAGAAGAAGAAGGCAGTCTCGGTAGACTCTTCCCCGATTGTCGACACATACACATTACCTGCAAAGCCACCTTTGCCTACTCCGGCCCCTGAGCCTTCAGGTACTTCTAATACTCCCAGTTCCTCTGCTGTCCCATTGCCTCCCAGATCAGGTGCTGCTGTTGTTGCTGCCTCCTGACCCCCACTCACTCAGGCTGCATTATTACGGATGGGGAAGCTAGCCCATTTTGCCAATCGCCATGCCGCCAAACTTGAGGCCTTCATTCCGAGCATGATTCAGAAATCCATCGACGATGTTGTGACACTATTGAGTGCTACCATTGATGCCCTTGCGGCTAGGATAGCGGTGTGTGAGCGTGGACAAGGGGCCACCGAGGAGGTGACAACTCTAAAGGCCGTTATTGCTACACTGAGGAGAGATGTGAACCAGTTGAAGTCCACCGGCATGTCCATGATTTTTGGGACGGTGGAGATCCCAGATGTGCCAGATATGCCTCCGGATACCACCGGAGATGATGTTAGAGTTGAGGAGGCAGTTCATTCTAAGTCCGAGGCTGAGACGGATGAGGAGTTGCTTGAGGTCACTAAGGAGGTTTCTTACAAAGGCCTTACAGAGACTGAGGAAGCCATGATCGATGCAGTTGTGCAGACCTCTTTGGCAAATATGCCTTTGGCTGACCCTAGTGGAGCTGGTGATACTGTGGATGTGACTCCCACTACACCGGGCACTGATGCCCAGAAAGTTGGAGCGACTGTTTAGACAGGAATTTGACAGTTTTTTACTACTCCCTCTGTCCTATTTTATGTTAAGGTACTTTGACTAGGCACATAGTTTAAGAAATGAATGATGACTTTTAAAAATTGTGATCTAAAATGAGTGACAAAACTTTGTGTGACTATTAATTGGGACAGAGTAAGTAATTGTTATGGCCATCTTAAACAAAAGTGTCAAAACACATTTATTTATGGGAAAAAAGACAAATATATCCCTAAACTATCGTAAATGGTATATAGATACCCTCTGTCATACTTTTGGGACGTCGATACCCCTATCATCCAAAATCTGAAGCATATTTGCCCTTCACTCTAACGGAAGATCAAATTTGGACACATGGCGCAATCCTACGGAGGGACCGTTTAACCAATTAATTAGACCCAAAATTTAAAAACCCACCCATTTTTATTTTAAACCCACCTGAAATATATCTCAGTTAAAACAAAAAAAACGAACAAACATTGCAAGCCCCAGTTAGATTCAATCTTACCTTTCCTTCAACTTCACTTCATGAATTTTCGTGTAGGGTCCTATCTAAAACAACAAGTAAAAAACAATCTGGAGTAGTCTACTCCAAGATTACCATATCCATGATTAAAGAAATAACTTTTTTCAAACACAACAAAAGATTTTTTTTTTCAATCAACCAAATACAGGATTAGGATTTCGGAACTGACCCAAATCACTACGAGTGTTCAGGAACATATCATGGGGGTAAAATCAAACCATATAGTATGCACAGACTTCCTTGTCATCCCATATAGTTTCCTTGAACTCTCTCCTCTCGTCTTTAGTTAAATTCCGAGGTACATATTCAAAAATAATAACATATCAAAATTGGTACTTTTCTGTATAAATTGTACTCTATATAGCAAATCAAAGATGACTAAGCTTAAAACATAACAAATGACACAAAAATAACTCATTCTAATGGACACTGATTTATTCAATTAAGGTTGAATAAAGCATACATGAGCCCTATCAGTTCATCCAAAAATGCTCTCTGAGCGTCCATGACTAAAAAAATTTGCAAAATCTTGGGGCTAACTGCAGTCAATTGAAAGACTTTAAATTAATTGGATGTGATTCTTCTTTGTTTATGTGTTGGGAGTATAAATTAGGGTTTCAGAGTAGAGTTTGATGACAAGTCGGAGCCGACAGAGGACAAGGGTAATGTTTCTCCAAGGAGGGGTGGGTTTTCGAGTGGGTTAAAATAAAAATGGGTGGGTTTTTAAATTTTGGGTCTAATTAATTGGTCAAACGGGTCCTTCCATAGGAGTGCGCCACGTGTTCATGTTTGGTCTTCTGTTAGAGTGAAGGGCAAATATGCTCCAATTTTTGGACGAAAGGGGTATCAACGTCCCAAAAATATGACGGAAGGTATTTATATACCATTTGTTTAAACATATATTCTCTGAAAAATTACTATTTTCTCTAGTGAATTACTGGGGTATAACACCATCTTTCAATAAAAAATTAAATATATAAATTAAAGATTATATTTCATTATTATTATTTTTTATTTATTTCCTAACTATTATTCTCGAAAATATAAACTAATTAAAAAATTTAACAAATTAAACTAGAGCCGTCAATATGGGCTAGTCCCGTTGGGCCGACCTGGCTTAACCCGTGATTTGATAGGGTTGGACTACGATTTTTGGAGCCCATTTAAGAAAAAAGCTTTTTCGCCCGGCCTGAATAAGTCTGCCGATTCGTGGGGCTTGAGAAATAAGGATAGGGCCAGCCCGCGGGCCAAATAAAAATGAATCAACAATTAAAAATAAAATAGAGTATTAAAAATAACAAGATTCTAAACTCACAAATAATAACACTAGAGAGAGTATTTTTTAACGCAATTTTTAGATATATAAGAAAATTAAAAAATAAGACAAACAAATTAAAATGGAGAAAAAAAAGTAGGGAAATGTATATGTAAGTGTGGAACCACACAGGTGAAGCAGGCATGTCGATCGCCACCTGTGTGGTTATCCACACTTATATATAAGTAGTGAATATATATTTTAATGTAATTTTCAAATATATGACAGATTAAAAAAATAGATTGAAAAATGCATTTTTGTTAATATAAATCTTACCTTTTTCAATACTAAAGATTATACTAAAGATCAACGTAATTTATTTCATCAACTGTAAACAGGATCGGACCCACATAGAGTCCGCCGGATTCTCAAGCAACCATTAACCTTATCTCGGGATATATATATCTCTGTAGAAATTAAGAGGTATTTGTATAAAATTAACATAGAGCACCCAATTAACAAATGATCTGATTGGTCTATTGGCTCTTGGGTGAGTGCTTAAGGCCTTTTTGGTGTTGTTGAGCCCGAATCTCACTGTTAACATGTTTTTTTTTTATTATATATTTTTGCCTTCACCACTTTCAGAACACCCACACTTAAAATCCTAAATCCGCCACTAATCATAAACTTATTAAGTTAATTTGATTATAATATTACAATTTGTGATGTTGCTTAATTATACGTGTTTCTAAGGTATTATTTGTTATTTATAATGAAATTTGGTTAGTTGCAACTTTTTTTAAAATAAAGATCTCAAACTGAAGAAGTAAATTTTGGAAAAAAATGAATCCTTGCCAATGTTTATCTATTTATTTACCTAGCAATATTTTACAAGGCCTCATTTTAACTATTGAGACACTTATCTTTAAAATGTAAATAATACCTTAGAAACACGTATAACTAAGCAACATCACAAATTGTAATATTATAATCAAATTAACTTAATAGGTTTATAATTAGTGGTGGATTTAGGATTTTAAGTGTGGGTATTCTGAAAGTGGTGAAGGCAAAAAAAAATAAGCATGTTAACAGTGAGATTCAGACTCAACAACACTAAAAAGGCCTTAAGCACTCGCCCAAGAGCCAACGAACTAATCAAATTATTTGTTAATTAAGTGCTCTATATTAATTTTATACAAATACCTTTTAATTTTAACATAAATATATATAACTCAAGATAAGGTCAATGAGTGCTCGAGTACCCGACGGACTCTATGTGGGTCTAGCCCTGTTTGCAGAAATAAATTACGGTGATCTTTAGTATAATATTTAGTATTGAGAAAGGTAAGATAATATTATATTAACAGAAAGGCATTTTTCAATCTATTTTTTTAATCTGTCATTTATTTGAAAATTACGTTAACATTATATATATATATATATATATATATATATATATATATATCGTAATAATTAGCTACTTAAAATAATTGACAAAACATATAAAGAATTTGGTTGACTCTCGAAAATTCATTTGAGTCATATAAATTGGGACATGGGAAGTATTATATATTATATGCAAATTATGTAAAAAATACTATAAATCATAATATCAACAACTTAAAATATTTTTAACAAAACATATAATTTTTTTTTATTGACTATCTAAATTTGATCTCGGTCACATAAATTGAGATGAAATAAATAACATATATTGAATCTGTGCGAACACAAACTCATATATCTAGTATAAAAAAATGAAAAACCAAACACAATGAATAATTACTACAAAGAATTCATAAATGCATCATGTAGTTATCTGAAAAATAAATATATGCCCACTGATATTTTACGGACAAGTTAAAATCTTCTTAAAAATAAAATCCAACCCCCGCTGAAAAGACAAAACCAAAATCTTCTGAAAGTTTATTTATCTCACCTAGGAGTGACAAACGAGCGAGTCGAGTGGAATATGAGTCGATCAAAAAACGAGTTAAATAAAAATGGATAAGTTATTCGACTCGATTCACATTTTAAATGGGTAAAATCGAGTTACCCAATAGATAATATGGGTACCCATATTTACCCATATTATAATATAAATCTTATTAAAAGCTTTAAAACAAAAAAAAATTAAAGTTTTTTTTATCACTTCACTCCATCCCCTTCCAGCCCCCCTATCTCTAAAAAATGTAAAACAAATAATAAAAAATTACCACCCCACCCCTACCACTCCCCTCCACACCCCACCGCAAAAAAAATATATATATAAATTTTTTCATTAAAATATTTTTAAAAAAAATTACCACCCCACCCCCACATCCCTACCCCTGCGATCCCCCCGCCCCCCACCTCCACACCCCATCCAAAAAAAAATTACAAAATTTTAATTTTTTTTCCAATAAAAAAAATTACAAAATTTTAATTTTTTTTCCAATAAAAAAAATTAAAAAGATTTACCAACCCACCTCCCTACCAACCCCCCCCCCACCCCCTATCCCAAAAAAATGTAAAAATAAGTTTCATTTTTTTTATAGATTTTTTTAAAAAAAAAAAAACTTTCTTACTACCCCACCCTTTATCACTTTTTTTTGTTTGTGTGAATGCAATTTTTTTACCCATTTTATCCATTTAACTACTCACTTTTAAATGGGTAATATGAATATTATTTATTTTTACCTATTTTTAAATGAGTTAGATACCCAACCCATTTAAAATGGATAAATATGAGCAGATACCCATATTAATTACCCATTCTGCCACCCCTAATCTCACCCATCATTTGAAGAAAATGTGAATTAGGGGTTTTAATTAAGAAACCACCACATAATAACATATTTAAAAAGTGGTGTTTTTTTTAAAAAAAAAAAAGTGGTGCTTTTCCGATGGAGTTATGAGATAATATTTCGTAAATATGTAATTATATTGAATATATTAATTTATTTATTTTTTGAAATCGGAAGAGGCAAAATAAAATTTTATTATTTCATTTTTTGCCCGCTTCAATTTTGTGTTATATGAAATATCATTATGGATTATTTATTAATTTGAGAATTGATTTATTAAATGGTGACGAAGCTCTCTCTTTATCATCTCTTGCCAGATGCAACTTCTTTTTTCCTTCTCGTGAATCACGGGAGCGCCTAGCGCCCAGAGGAGCAAAGCTCATTTTCCTTTCAGGGTAAAGCGGCGTATAAAAAAGAAATGGCCCGTCAAAAGTCTGGTTCCTTCGTTCGAATGACTATAGAGTAAATCAGCCTCACTTATTTGACCATTATTTTTCATCACGTTAAATGATAGAAGTGAAAAAGTGATGCATCACTATTTCGTTATTCCAATTTCCACATATTCGACGGTATTTGGTGTTTTAAGGGATTCTGTACAATGCTGGTCTTTGTTGGTTTAAGGGGGACAATTTTAGGGTAAAAAGGGAAATTCAAAATTTGAATAACGTGTGTAAAGAGGAATTATAATCAAAATTATGTCTAAAAATAAAACTGACAAAAACTAAATATTATTATAAAATTATGCTCAAAGCAATATAAGTATAAAGAGAAGAAGGCAAGAAATATAGTTGAAGGAGAGAGCTTTTCTTCTATTCAAGTGTGTTACAAATGGTGAATGACATCTCTATTTATAGTGTTGAGATATCACTCCAAAGGTCACCTTGTTAAATGTCCAAACTTGTAGGTACATAGTTATCCACAAATGTTCATATCACCTTGAAAACACATATATATATATATGAATTCAAGTAATTCATGAATAAATCAAATGGACAATCCACTATTCGATGGATTTATAACACTCCCCCTGAATGTCCATAGATAATGTGTCTCGTTAAAATCTTACTACGAAAAATTCAGTGGAAAAAAGCCAGTGAATGAAAAAGAGTACACACATCTCAAAATACGATTTAAGTGTTGCCTCGTTAAAAACCTTACCAGGAAAATTCAATTTGGGACAAAATCATATGGAAAAAAGTATAACACCTATTTCACTTTCCCCTGTCGAAAGCTTCACTTGATCTCTCGAAGACGACACATTCCAATCTTCTATCTCAACTTCTCAAATGTTGATGTTGGCAAAATGCCTTGATGAATAAATCAGCAAGATTATCACTTGAACGGATCTGTTGAACTTCCATCTCACCATTTTGTTGAAGATCATATGTGGAAAACAAACTATGGTGAAATGTGCTTTGTCCAGTTTCCTTTGATGTATCATCCTTTTAATTGAGTTATACATGCAACAGTATCTTCATACAATGTGGTTGGTATATTTTTTCTCAAAGAAAAACCACACATTTTCTGAATATGGTAGGTCATTGATCTTAATCAAACACACTCTCGACTAGCTTTATGGATGGCCATTATTTCTGCATCATTTGAATAAGTGGCTACCAACATTTTCTTCATTGATCACCAAGATATTGTTGTGCCTCCAAATGTAAATAAATAGCTAGTCTGTTTGAGATCGAGCTTTATGTGGATCCGATAAATATCCTGCATTTGTGTAACCAATTAGTTCTGACTTGAATTCATTGGAATAGAATAAACCAATGTACATGGTCCGCCGAAGATATCTAAGTATGTGTTTAACATCAATCCAACGTCTTTTTATTGGGTAGGAACTAAATATTGCCCGTAAACACACTGCAAAGTAGATATCTAATCGAGTATTGTTAGCAAGGTACATTAGTGCCCCAATTGCACTAAGATATGGAGTTTCATTACCAAGAAGTTTTTCATCCTTCTCTTGAGGTAGAAATTGATTTGTATTGATGTCAGGCGATCTTTCCATCATTGGGGTACTCAATGGATAGGATATATCCATGTAAAATCAGTTTAAAATCTTTTCTGTGTACGTTTATTGATGGACAAGTATTTCATTTGGAAAATTCTCAATTTGTAAGCCAAGACAAATGTCTATCTTGTCAAGATCTTTCATTTCAAATTATTTTTTCGGACACTCAACGGCTCCTAAAAGCTCTTTACGAGTGTAAATGATGTTCAAGTCACAATTATACACGACTATTATAACAAATTCAGATTTCGACAGTTTTATGAAAATGCAAGGACAAATCTAGTTATTTTTATATCTTTGATTTAGCAAATATTCACTAAGGCGATTGTACCACATCCTCCCTGACTGTTTCAATCCATATAAAGACTTTTGAAGCTTTATTGAACAAGTTTCTCTTGAACCTCTGTATGCTTCAGATACCTTAAATGCTTCAGGAATTTTCCTAATAATGTTGTGGTCTAATGAGCCATATAGATAGGCTGTAACAACGTCCATCAGGCACATTTCAAGCTTTTCATGAACTTCCAGATTTATTAGATATCTGAAGGTGATTGCATCCACCACAGGAGAATATATCTCCATGTAATCAATGTCCTCTTTGAGAAAAACCTTGAACCACAAATCGAGCTTTATATCTCATGACTTCACCTTTTTCATTTATATTTTGCATAAAAATCCATTTGTAACCCATTGTTTGATACCTTCGGGTGTTTGGATTATTGGTCCAAAAACTTTACGTTTTTCTAGTGAAGCCAATTCTGCTTGAATTGCGTCCTTCCATTTTAGCCAATCATTTCTCTGTCTACATTCGTCGACAGATTTTGACTCAACATCTTCATCCTGTTGCATTATTTCAACAACAATATTATAGGCAAAATATTGTCAATCACAATATTATTTCGGTTCCACCTCTTTCTCATCGAGACCCAATTCATTGAAAATTCTTTATTCTCGATATTTTCAGAAATTTGAACCTCCATGGAGGTTTCATCATGTGTTATGACTGGGGCCTCTTCTAGAGAAATTTCTTCAACATCTTGATCATTTTATCATTTTATTTTTCGAGGATTTTTATCCTTGGAACTAATTTGGTCTACCACGATTCAAGTGTGGTCTAAATTCATTTGTCTTAACAATTTGTTCCGTCAGGACATCAACTCGAACTGAAGCATTAGCAGCTGGATATGCGATCTAGTAATTCTTGGAATATTAGTAAAAGCATCTGACAGTTGATTCACAATATTTTGTAAATAAATTATTTTTTGAACTTCTTGCTCACATTGATTTGTTCAAAGATCCATATGAAATAGTGATTATAAATTTCAATCAATCTGTTTTCCCAACTGCTTATGTTCTCTCCCTAATGTTGGGTATACTGATTCATCCAAATGACAATCAAAAAATCTTGCCTTAAGTAAATCTCCAGTCATAGGCTTCAAAAATATTTTATGATTGAAGGAGATTCATACCCAACATATATTCCCAACCTTCTTTGGGGGGCCATCCTTGTGCGTTGTGATGGAGCAATCGAAACGTATACCGCACATCTAAAAATTCTAAGATGGAAAATATTTGGTTCTTGACCAAAAGTCAATTGTAATGGAGAAAATGCATTATAATTAGTCGGTATTATGCACACAAGTGTTGTTGTATGCAAAATAACATGTCCCCACATACACGTAGATAACTTTGTTCTAATTAGCAATGGTCTAGCTATTAATTGAAGACACTTAATTAATGATTCTACTAGACCATTCTGAGTATGAAAAAGAGCAAATGAATGTTCAACTATTATTCCAGTAGACATACAATAATCATTAAATGCCTGAGATCTAAACTCGCCAACATTATCTAGACGAATTGTATTTATTGCGTAGTCTAAAAATTATGCTTTTAATCTTGTTATTTGAGCCAATAATCACGCAGAAGTCATGTTGCGAGTTGATAATAAGCACACATGTGATCATCTTGTAGAATCATCTATCAAATCATATAATAATTTGATGGTCCACAAACATGGTGGATTGACCCACATATATCACCATGTATACGTTCTACAAAGGTAGGGGATTCAATTCCAACCTTGAGTGTTGATGGTTTAATGATCAACTTTTCTTGAGAATAAGCAACACAAGAGAATTCTTTTGAATGAAGGACATTTGGGCTCTTTAAGTTGCCAATGTGAATTCTCAATTATTTTGTGCATCATATTAAAATTGAGATGGTCCAATCGATCATGCCAAATGATAAAATCATTAAAATTAGTAAACTTTTTGTTTACTACGACATGTGATTCAACTATACTTATACTCGTATAGTACAACCCAAAAGAAAGTGCAAGTAATTTTTCATGCACAATTTTCTTCTCTATATTAATTGTAGTAATGTAAAGGTACTATACATTTTCTTCATTAGCAGTCTCAACATGATAGCCATTTTGACGAATAACTTTGAAAGTTTATAAGTTTCTTTTAGACTTACTACAATATAATGCATTATTAATGATCAATATTGTCCCCCCATGTAGTAATAAGGTCTCTCTTCCGAAGCCCTCAATTAATTTTGTGCTACTTGATATTGTGTTAACATATGTCATTTTCATAATCAAATTAGAAAAGTATTTATTTTCTCTTAATATAGTATGCGTTGTAGCACTATCAAGAAGGCAAACATCTCTATTACTCATCTTGAATCCAATTGAAAATTGGATATTTCTATTAATTTTCACAAAAATAAAATACATCAAAAGAAATACAAAACAAAACTAACAACGGAAATTTAAATACTTGAACATTAAAAAAACATGATAATTAAAAAACACATAAATAATAATAGCAACAAAATGCATTCCTCAACTAAAGGATCAAACTTCAGTTTCGATCTCCAAAGAAGTCATCAACTTTCATATGAGTAATATCACCAAGGCCATCAAAAACATCATCCTTTAAAGTCAAATTTGCTTCAACATCCTTTTCATATTTCTGAGATGTGCTCGCCTTATCATTATCTTTAAGAGTCAAATGTGACTATGCTCGAGCATTGAAAGAGAAGGTACCACCTTTATTTCCTTTTCTTTTGAAGGAATTTTGGTAGAGTCTGACAAAATGCTTAGGTGTCCGACATTCACTCTTCCAGTGGCTTTTATTTCCACAACGATGATATTCACTTTTTGAGGGGTTATTTTGAGAACTCATGTTGTTCTCCCTTTTATTATGACCATTACCTCAACGATTGTTGTATCGTCTCTTGTCTTTTCCACGTCCTCACGCAGTATTATAGCCCCATGATCATCTATTTTTACTTCATATTAATCACGTTCTTCTACCACATTTGCATCCGATAATGAGGCAGCTCCAGTTGAATGATCTTCATGATTTTTCATTAAAAGGACATTAGGTTGGTTAGCCATCAGAAGGCATGAGATCAGTTTAGAGTATATCTGGAAACCCTTTTCACGATATTGTTGCTGTAATATCACATTTGAGACATGAAAAGTAGTAAGTGTCTTTTCCAACATGTCCTCATATTTTATAGCCTCCCCACATAATTTCAATTGGAAGGTTATCCTGAATACGGTAGAATTATATTCAATTACAGTCTTTAAATCTTGAAATTATAAGTGCATCCACTCATAACGAGTTCTTGGTAATACTGTGACCTTTAGATGGTCATACATCCCCTTTAAATCAGTTCATAATTCAAGCGGATCTTTTACCATCAGATAATCAATCTTCAGGCTATCATTTGATGACGAAGGAAAATCACAGCCTTCGTGATAAGAATCGGGTTACCAAAATAAACAAGAAAATAATGTGAAAGCGAAAATACTAAAATTAAAGCTACGGATTGAAAGATATGCGAAATTTGAGGAGAAAATCTCCATATTCAAAATATGTGCTAAGAAGCCTAATTGAACTTAGTATTCAAAGATTAGCGAATCAAAGCTAATTTATTATACTAATAGAGTCAATTCAAGAACTTAGATCAAAAGTGATCTAGATCCCTACTTCAAAGAAACTAGAGACAATAATTAGTATAAGACAAATTACCTTCTTTAATTTATGAATAAGAACCAAATATATCAAGTTAAATAATTAATCTCACCTCTTAAGAATCGTTCTTATAAGGTGGTAAGATAAATCCCAAGTAGCCACACACAAAGGTGTAAAGAAGAGAAACTCTCAATTAATAATAGTGTTGTCTGTATAAAATAATAAAATCAACATATATATATAGAGAAAACCTATCCCAAATAGAATAGGATTTAAATCACACTTTTATGGAAACTTTAAACTAGAAAACTTTTAAACTAGGAAACTTTAAACTAGGAAAATTTTAAACTAGGAAACTTTTTTAAACTAGGAAACTTTTTTAAACTAGGAAACTTTAAAATAAAGAAGGTTTTAAACTATGAAACTTTGATTAAACTTTAACTTTAACTGTTCAGGTTTTTGAGCTCCTTTGTTGGGTTTTGTGTGGCTCAATCTTCTTCCATCTGGGCTTGGACTTGAACACTTATTTCGTGATAAACATATTACTGATTTTTTCATTGAACCCTGCCAATTTTGATGAACAAATGCCAAATGTGGATGATATCATTCCCCTCTTCTTAAAAACAATTCATCCTCGAATTTGTATCTCGCAATATCAAGAAGACATGCAATAGCAAACAACACCCATTAATTAAAAGCAATAATGGTAGGAACAAAATAATCCCGTGTTGGGCATGGAAGTGAATACCAATGATCCCGTGTTGAAAGATGTAGAGTTTAGTACCTATATCTTATATTGAAAGATGTGGAGGCGAGTACCTGTATCTAATGAGACTTTTGCATCGTTTTATAAAGACTTTGATGTTGTCAATTGTTTTTTTAATTTTACCGATTTCTTATTATCTTGACTATGAAATCTTAGTGGTGTATATGAGGCCTCTCAGGGTCTTGTATGCCATGTTACATCTAGGGAGTACCCCTGGGTCATGACAAACTTGGTAATCAGAGCATAAGGTATAAAATGGTTCTAGGATGTCTCAAAACCAAGTCTAGTAGAGTCCTGTTCATGAGTGTGAAGCGCACCACATTTATGAATGAGAGACTATGAGATATTTAGGAAACTTCGCTTCTTTCCTCACTCTAAATCGTGCGATACAATTTTACTCTATATGGTTTTTCTCCTAATCCTTATTCGATGGTCTACATTATATGACTACTCTAAGAGATTTTGCTAGAAGGACTGAGGGAGAAAAAGTTGGTCAATGAGCTCCTTCTTAAGCTCTTTAAGCTAGTCAAGCTTCAGTTAATCCTTTGGTTGAGCAAGTGACTAATACGGAGCTTAGGACTGCTTTCCAAGTGTTGGCTCAAGCTGTTACGACCCCAAAAAATAGGGAGGTTGTGGTCCTCGTTAACCAAAATGTTTGTACGACAACATCTAGAGTAAGGGACTTCACTAGGATGAATCCTCAAGAATTCTATGGTTCTAAGGTTGAGGAAGATCCTCAATATTTCATTGATGAGTTTTATAAGATCTTGACTATTATGGTAGTCACTCCGGTGGAAAAGGTGGAATTGGTCGCTTATCAACTCAAATGTGTGGCTCAAATTTGGCTTAACCAATACAAGGAAGCAAGATCGGGGGATGCGGGTCCCCTAGAGTGGGAAAGGTTTAAGTCCGCTTTTCTTGATAGCTTCTTTCCTCTTGAGATAAGAGAGGCAAAAGTTCTTGAGTTTATTAATCTTCGACAAGTAAATATGAGTGTGAAGGAATATGCTTTGAGGTTTACTCAATTGTTGAAATATGCTCCTTTTATAGTTGTCGATTCTAGGGCAAGTATGAGAAAGTTCATTTTGGGTGTGTCCAATTTGGTATTGAGAGACTGTCGTACAACTATGATTGTTCATAACATGAATAGTTCTCGTCTTATGACTCATGCCCAAAATATTAAAGAGGACAAACTTAATGAAAGATCTAGGGAGAGCAAGAGGACTAGAACCGGTGATGGTAATTTCTCTCATGCTAGGTCCGTTGGACATGGTCATCCTAGGTATCGACAATGATTTTCTGGGCAGGGTTTGTCTAATACTTCTAAGTTCAACAAAGAGAGGGTGTCTAACCCTAAGACTTAATGAGGTGTTAATGGGCCTTCTTTCCCTAATTGCTCTAAGTGTGGAAGAAACCATGAAGGTAAATGTCTAGCGGGTTCCAATGCTTGTTTTGGTTGTGGTAAGATGGACCACAAGATAAGAAATTGTTCTACAGTTGCTAAGAATGAGAGAGATAGTCGTCGTAGGGCTCAACCCTATCCTTCATCCAATCCAAGTGGTTCAGGTACTAATGCTCCAAAGGAAACCAGGTTCTATGCACTTCAGACTCGTGGCGAACAAGAGGGTTCTCCCAATGTGGTTACTATTATGTTGAAATTCTTTCAACTTGATGTTTATGATTTACTTGATCCCGGTGCTACCTTGTCTTTTGTGACGCCATGTGTGGCTATGAGGTTTAATGTGCTACCTGATATTTTGTTAGATTCTTTTTTTTGTCTCTACTCATGTTGGTGATTCTGTGATAGCTGAATGGGTCTATAGAAAGTATCATGTCTTCTTATCCCATAAAGTTACTCTTGTGGATTTGGTAGAGCTTGATATGCTAAATTTTGATATTATACTTGGTATGGATTGGCTGCATTCTTGTTATGCTTCTATCGATTGTAGAACCCGTGTAGTCAAGTTTCAGTTTCCGAATGAGCCTATCCTAGAGTGGAAGGGGCGAAATTCTATGCCTAAGAGTCAGTTTATCTATTGTCTTAAAGCTAGGAGGATGATTTCCAACAGTTGTATGTACCCTCTAGTTAGGGTGAGGGATATGCATTCCAAAATTTCTACTCTTGAGTCTGTCCCTGTTGTTAATGAGTATCCAAAAAAGTTCCAAGATGATTTGTCCAGTATTCCTCCAAAAAGGGAAATAGATTTTGCTATTGACCTTCTTCCCAATACGCAGCCTATTTCTATTCCTCCTTATAGAATGGCTCCATTAGAACTTAACAATTAAAGGAGCAATTGAAAGATTTGTTGGATAAGGGTTTCATCCAACCGAGTATCTCTCCATGGGGTGGTCCAGTTTAGTTTGTTAAGAAGAAAGATGGTTCTCTTTATATGCGTATTGACTATCGACAATTGAACAAGGTGAACATTAAGAATAAGTATCATCATACAAGAATAGATGATTTGTTTGACCAACTCCAAGGAGCGAGTTACTTTTCCAACATTGACCTTAGGTTGGGTTATCACCAATTGAGCGTGAAAGAAGATGATATTCCAAAAATAGCTTTTAGAGTTGCCTAATGATTTGGCATTGGTGCATCTGGTTTTCCATGTCTCTATGCTGAAAATGTATGTTGGAGATTCGACATCTATAGTTCCCTTAGAAGGTTTGGGAGTTGATTAAAAACTTTCTTATGAGGAAGTTTTGGTTGAGATTTAAGACCGGCAAGTCAAGAAGTTTACAAACAAGGAAGGTGTTTCCGTGAAAGTAATGTGGAGGGATCATTTAGCTGAGGGTGCTACTTGCGAGACCGAGGCCGATATGATGTCCCAATATCCTCATCTCCTTCCTTCTACTCCTACTCTAGCTTGAGGTAATGAGTTTCTCATGGTCTGCTCTTTGTTTGGTGTCTTGTGTTATAGATGAATTCCGTGATTTCCTTATGTTATGCATGTTCATGAAAAACTTGTGTTTATATGTTTGATTTTCCTTGTGTTTTTGTGCATTGAATATGAGTTGTCTATAGAATTCATGAGATGAATGGTTGAACATGCTTTAGATTGGAGTTGATATGTCCTCCTTGAATATATGCTTCTGAGTATAAATTGCACATAGACTCCATGAGATTATGTTGAGCATGTTTTTAGCATGGAGATGGTAGTTCTTCCTTGAATATGAGTAATATTGAAATTTCATGCATATTGGGTTACTAGAGTTAGTTCCTGCATTCCTTATGATGCATTGAGTATGATTAGCTTTGAGTCGATGTTTCCTCCTTCATTTGTGCATTTAGATTAGATTACATGCCTGATGGGCTGCTAGTATTGAGTCTTTACCTTCAAGAGGTGTCTAGATTTCCATTCGAGGATCAATGTTCCCAAGGGGGAGATAACGTAATACCTCAGAACCTAGTAGCTTAAGCAAGGGTCCAAGGGAGAGGTCGCAAACCTAGAATTTGAGCCTTGGCACCCTCTATGAAGGCTACTCGGATCGTGAAGGGCACCACAACTAGTTGTGCTACCCCTGGACCTTAGGCAGTAGCTAGCTAAGAGAGGCTCATCTCCCACGAGCACCATGATAGCTCGTGTTGGGTACCACGACTTATCTTGGTGCCCGTGAAGGTGAGGCAGTGAGCTCCCTAGAGTCTGCCCAAATGGAGACCCACCCATGAGCCACTAAACGACTCTTGAAGGCCAATACGGGCCGTGGTCTAGAGTTGGGATAAAAGGGGGTAAGTGGTGGCAAGCCAAGTTACTGGGCATAGACCACAGCTACCACGACGACTCATGGAAGCCTTAACGGCTCGTGGTACCACTCGTGAAGGTGGGTTCGACAGTTTTAAGTTAGGGGCATATGGGTCTTGTGCATATTAATAGTATTAATACTATGTCATTTTACCCAAGCCTAGGACCCCTATATAAGTGACTTTAACCCCAAAAATCACCCATTCAAGTCATTATTTCCAAAACCCAAAAGAAATCACAAAGTTCTTTCTCTAAAATATTTCTCTCTTTAGAACTTGAAGAAGAAGAAAGAGTTGAAGCTAGGGTGAAGGTATGACAACTTTTCATCCATGAAATCCTTTCATCGATGGAGCCCCCAAGATTCCTCAATTGAAAAGTAGAAATTCCCCAATTTGAGTTAGGTTTTTTTTCCTATTGTTGTGGGTCTTGATGAAAGTTGATCCAAATGATTGGGTTATGATTGTTTATGCTTTAATTGATAGGAATACATGTTTTTAGGATGAATTTACTTGTACCCATGCCTAAGGTGAAATTGATATAAATGGGTGTGATCCATGAAAGGATAATTTGTGGGTTAGATGTATTATTATAGGATGGATAAGATACATTATGAATTTCTTTGAGATTGAAGCATACATGATGATTATGATGAGTATTGCTTTGAGAGTAAAACATATATAATGAATTGTTGATCATTGATGTAATTGGTCTGGAGGGGATAGTTCCCACATGAATTTCTTAAGTCTGAATGTGAGAGGCTTTCTCACATTGAATCATTCTAGGTTGAAAGGATTGCTCACCTAAAATGAATCTAGACTAAAAGACTAAGAAATTGATAAGGCTAGATGTGATTACAGATGACCTCTAGATGAGAAGGATATGAGGTGATTCCCCATATTCCTTAGAGGAGAGTAAGAGGTGACTACCCTTATCACCTAATGTTGGGTATTGAGGTAAATACCCATGATTTATTATTGAAAGATGTGAAGGGGAGTACCCATATCTTATATTGAAAGATGTGGAGGCGAGTACCCATATCTTATGATGAAGGACATGGAGGCGAGTACCCATGATTCCTTGTAGAATGATGTGAAGGAGAGTACCCATGTCATATGATGTTGGACATGGAGGCGAGTACCCATGATCTCATAAGATGGACATGGAGGCGAGTACTCATGGCCATATAAGTAAGGCAAGAGACGACTACCCATGAGCCGTTATAGGAAGGCAATGAGGTGATTCCCCATGTTTATAAATGATAAGCTAAACATGTTATGATAGGGGATGTGCTTGGATGATTGCTTAAGGTTGCCTTGTATTATGAGTAAGACTAGTGGAGGATTACTCATGTATTTGCCAAGTATGCTTTAAGGTTACTTCAACAAGTATTTCTTTTATATTGATAAGATCTATTATATGCATTGATTATGCTTTATGACTTATGTTGTCTAACTCTTATGTTTATGTTGATGTTTATGCAAGCTATCATATTTCGTGCATTCTTGTACTAACACATACTTTTGTCTACATTTATTATCCAAAAGTAGGGTTCGGCGTTCCCGACTCTCATCCTCGTGGTTATGATCCATAGTAGAGGCAAGGTTGAAGATTGGTGAGTCCTCATAGCATTTGAGGATTTGGCCACCATTTCCTTATGTTCTTTAATTTTATGTTTTGAACATTGGTGTATCGATTGTGTCCCAATAATATTTTTATTAGACGGTTTTGAGACGATAGTATGAGACTTTCGCTTCGTTTTATAAAGACTTTGATGTTGTTGAAAATGTTTTAAAGTTTACCGATTTTCTATTACCTTTACTATGAAATCAATGTTTTAAAAAGGTGAAGGATGTTTTAAAATTCAATAATCTAAACCTTTGAAATTTCAGAGCCTTTCCAATTCTTTTGTCTTGCTTCGTGCATTTTGAGTGTTTGTGAGCCTCATGTGAGAGTCTTAAAGGTACTAGGATTGTATTTTCTTTGATTTCGTGTCAATCCAACCCTGATCCATCAATTTCTTGATTATTTTTTGGCTTTATGATTGGTGTTTTGACTTCTTCTTGTTGTTTGTAAGATTATAAAGCATATAGGGTGTGGGCTTGGCCCTTTGACTAAGATTAAGTGCCTGATTTTGATGGGCTGCATCATATTGTTGAATTTGAATTGTGCCCCTGTGATTTTAATTTTGAGTCTGTAAAAATGGTGAGTTGTGATTGTGTTAGTTAAATAACTGATTTGAATTGATAATTTTATTTGGTATGTGCCTAATTTAATGTGAGTGAAGTGTGAGTAGCTCAATGTTGACCTGGTTGCATGATTTTTCCCAGTGATAGATAGGTGATTACCATGGGTAGAAAAGCATCTAGGTGGATTGTAATGTTGGGGGGGGGACATTTGTTATGTGTGTTGGTTTATCTGTGAAAATTAGGTAGTGGGTTGAAATTTCCTATTCGGCTAGCTTTTCTTATCTCACCAAGGAAGTTAGGTGAATCCTCAAGTAAGACCTAGCTCACCTTCTTTAGCATATGCATGGCATTGTGTAAGGTCTCATTAAGTGGGCTTGTCTTAGTCTGCCAAACGCACTTGGTGAATCTCTGAGTGGGAGAGGACATCTCCCTTGATGCCTGTTACCTTCCCTTTTGCACTGTCAGTTTCGGCGAACTTGTCTTAGCCCGCTGAAACTAATTCCGTGAACATTAACTTTACCTTTTATGCCTGCACACCGAGTAATTTGCTATTGTCAAATTGGGCGAGCTCAGCAGAGCTCGCCGATCCTATTTGGTGATTCACTTTCCTGTTAGGCGAGTCTCAGGAATCTTTTTGAAATGTTTTCCAATTCGAATTCAAATTCAATTGACCTTCACATATATGTTGTTTGAATATCTGTTTTGCTTGTAATGACTGGAAAAAAAGGTAACCATGTCGTTTCCTATGATACAAAGTCGCATAAAGAGTCCTTCCTCCTCCTCCTCTACTTAAAGGACATCGGGGCATAACCATAAATGGGCCTTTGGAGGCTCCCCGATGTTAAAAAATTGCCCGTCCGCATTATCTACACAACAAAGGGTACAACCTAGACAAGGGGTTGTTAGAAAGAGGATGGAGATCCATTCCAAGTTGGCACAACCTTCATCCAGACAAGCACCAACTTTCATAGTCATGTCAATTATAGTTCCAAGAGCCCTTAGTAAGGTAAAAGTTGCAGGTGAACGAACAACACTGGAGGAGAGACGGCTGTCTATAGATGGAGTTGTGGATGACTACTCAGCCATCTAGGATACGATACAATTTCACAATTTGGAAGGATTCACCAAACCCATAAATCCTTAAATCCCTTCCCGGTTGAGGGAGTTTTATGAAGCATATGCTAAAGCCCTTTCCAAGAAGCGAAAGGGCACAGTATGGAAACCACTCGAAGAAGTGGAAGTAAGAGCAAAGAAGGTTAACTGCAATGTATGAGCAATTAATACCGCACCGAAGATGTCTCCATTCAAATATGATTTATATTCACTCCGTATGCGCCCCACAATTTGGATTCTCTAAAGGGTTGGCTGGCTCCTTTGATCCCTGACGCTTCCCGCTCATTCATGGATGATGGTGCCAAGATCAAAAAGAAAGATTTGGATGTTGTTTCTTGATATTTGGTTGGATTCATCGGCAACAACCTAATACCATCCTAGAACGAGTCCATCGTAACGACCCGAGCGCACCCCCTAGCCGTTACATGCGTATTCGACCTCTCAGAGGTTTTATACAAGCTTTAGCATTCATTCATTGCATTTGGTAATAAAAAAAACGTAAGGAATAAAAACTCTTTTTAAAACAAATTCATAATACTCATAAAATCTTTCAAATGTAACGAAGTAGAATTTCTAAGTCTCATGTACCATCTTACACACGAATAGAACATCTTAGGGACATGGCCCTTTACAACAAAATATAAGTCTTATACAATGTCTAAGTGGAAATACTAGAAAGGTAACAACTATGTCCTCGAATATATGAGGACATACCAAGCTTCTTGAGAAGAGTCAATATCCCAA
>JAJOOS010020803.1:0-33330 GCA_029582725.1 Solanum chiquidenum | reverse complement strand
GAATATAATTGTTGGTTAAAGTAAAGTCTAAACCATTTTCCTCGTGGGATCGACCCCAACCTACAAGTTGGGTTCTTTACTTGATAACGATCGCTTATGCTTCTTTAGGGAGGTGTAATTTGAGCGTATCAGGCTTTTGAATTCTTTCAAAATTGTGCGTCAAATCAAACTTATCGAACTACAACTGGCCTGAATTCTCATATAGTCTGAGATATGTAGGAAGCCCATTCCAGGGTTCAACCATAATTCTTAAAGTCCGCACCAAAGTCCCCTTTCTAAAGACGGATGTGGTCGTTCAAAATTGGATTCTTCAATTTCATTTTCCTCGAATTTCCTTAATCAATCGTGAAACGAGGGACAGTTGTTGACACCAAATTTTGACCCTCCACGATAAGAATTAGTTTTCGAGCTTCTTCAATTTCAATCGATTTGGAGTAATTAATTTTATAAAAAATCAAATATTTTAAAAGTTATTTTAAAGTAATTTTAGTAATTTTATAATTTTGAATTAATAAATATGTTTTGTATAATTTTGTATATAATTAGTATATTTTAAGAATAGTCGAAGAATTGTTTCAAAAGATTTTGTTTTAATTAAATATTTTATTAAACTAGTTTATTTTAAGTTATGATTATAATCTTGAATAAATTAGTCTATAATTAAGTTAATTTTTTTTTGTTAAGATTAAGAAGCTCATTAATTAATTAACATTAATTTGTCTTATTTATTTTCTAGTCAATTTGCTAATTAAACTCAATCTCTTCTACATTCAATTCGGCTAAAATTGTAACCTTGATTGGCCAATTGCAATTTGATTTGGCTAGAGGATTAACCCATTCAACTACTTTAATTCAAACCCATTAAGAGACCTTGGTCTTGGACCCATTCCCAGTTCTGAAACATTTCCAATCGACCCAACACCAACAATTTCCCATGCAACCCACCAAATTCCCAGCCCATTCCCTTTTAATTCCTAATACAACTGACCCGGCCCAAACCTTTTTCTCTTAGCAAGGGAAACCCAAAAGCTTTAACGTCAATTCCAAACCATAAAAAATCAGCAGCGTACATGACATCAACTAGATTACACGGTAGAAATCACGACAATACACGAAAAGCAGCGCCAATGTTCTTATTTTCCAATGGCGTCAACAATGTTTCTCTTGAAATATTCCCAACAACAGCTGCCAACAAGCGGCGTGAAAACGACAGCAGTAGAGTTCTCTTCCAACGTTCAAAAACAGACAGAAAGCAGCACGACATCTATGAATATGGTTCACACCTGCGTCGTCTTCTTCCTCATTCATACAACAGTAGAGCAGGGTAGATCCACCTGCAACTTCATCCTGCCAGCCGCGTTTTCCATCCTTGGCTCGTGTGGATGGGCGTCACGTCAAGCTTCAAGGACAAAGAGTCGATAAGAGCCACTCACATCCATTCAAATTTTTTTTTGAAATTTGTTGGAAATCCGTTTGTTCGTACAAACAAAAGCTTTTCTCGTCCTTGGGAAGGAAAATTTGAATTTTGGAATCGAATTGGAATTCCAATTTTGCCCCAAGCTTATTTGAATTTTCACCCTTTGCCCCCCAAAATCGTGATTCCTAATTTCCTCTATAAATACCCCCCTTCTTCTCCATTCTAAGGGTTGGAATTTTGAGCAAAAATACTGAGAAAGTGAACACAACAAAATAGCTATAGAATATATACTAAATACATTCAAAAAAGGGAAAGAACAGTTAGTTTCCGTCCGAGTCTCATTCCAATAACTTGATCACCATCATTGGTCTAAGTTAGTTTGAGTTCGCGTTGCTGCCTAGGTTGCTCGCTTGCTGTACGGATCGTGTCTGTGTGGTAGCATTCAACTCCTTGCTCATCCCGTCTCTGTTTTGCTACCCCGTGAAAGGTAAACCTCTTTTCAGGTCAACCTCTCTATTTTCTCAATGTGTTGGCTATTTATTTCTTAGTCATTGGAGTTCTTCTAAGAGTTGGAATTCTCCTATCATTTTTCGATTTAGTGTTGACTACGAGTCAGTGATGGAACTTGTTTAGCTATTCAAATGTTGTTGTTTGTGTTCATTTTTCTGAAAAGCTTGATGATTCCTCCCTGCCTCGAGTTCCTTTCTCCTTGCTAATATTTGCTTGTGTCAGTGTTATTCTCATAATGTTGACTATAAGTCGTGATAGTTGCTTATTCTTTGTTAGTCTTTATGTCTAGTTATTTATGATGTGTTCGATTTGTTTGAGAATGAGTAAAATGGTTAGACAAACTGATTATTCCGAGCTGCTTGAGTGTTCATTCATGTTGGCCTGATCTGTTTCCTTTCTTTTTGGGGTTACTGTTAATTTTTTTTTTACTGCGAAGCACACTAAAAAAGGGATGGCAATGTGTATCCAAGTCATCTTCGTTGAAATGGTATTTGGCTACTTCATTCTTCCTCTCTCTATGTTGTTTTGGGGTTTATTTTCTCACTGCCTGGAGTAATTTGTTCACCCCTGCCCCCTTATTATTGATATTCAAATGGTTTGCAGCTTGTGAGTTGAGTCTATATAAAGCATGATTTTCTTTATTTTTACTTTCCATGTCTTAGTTCTGTGAAAGTTTAAATTTTGCCCGTAAGATTACTTGAAGCACAAGTTTATTGGCATTGATTGTTGTGTGCATAGCATGCTGATTTTTTTTCTAGTATAAGGTTAATAGTTAGTAGTTTAGTCACATACTGTATGACTTTGGTTTTGGTACATTGTATTGAAGGAACAAGTCCTTGCCTTAGTTTTGCAATAAGTGGATGCACTTATTAGTTCCAATGTGACTTCTCCTTAACTATTGATTCATAGATTTGCTATTGGAGGTCTGATTATCACCCTTTGCTTATCATAGATTGACTCGCATTTGCTTAAATGGTGATTTTAGCTTTTACCTGGCCTTGTTTATTCTTCTATTTCAATTCTCGAATGACATTAACATTGGTTCAATATTCATTTGTTTACTAGCTAGTGTCTAGCCTATCAAAAATGCTTATTTTAATTATTATATGATTAAGTTGTATGATAATGTGAGCGGTAAGTAGTCAATTCTTTTATATTTTTCGGTTGTCTTCCCTTTATTAGGATGATGGACTTCTTCCTCCTATATGTTTTCTATTATTTTTATGAGTTCGTTTATCTCTTTTGTGGGGATGCTGAAATTACGTGTCGATTATCAATAATAGTATATTTTTATGATTCACAGTGACTCGAATTGGTTCTTACAATATTTACTTATTTAATGCATGTGAAATATGCCTGAGTTTGTTACGAACTCATTCCTTTCCCTCGCACTTCAAGAGAGCCGTAAAGGCTCAAACCATTTCCTTTATCGAGTCAGCCAGATGTAGAAATTTAAGAGCAGGTCCGTGAAAGATTGACGTACAGGATTTGGAGGAGATCTACCAAGAGTATACAACAATATACACTAAGTGTGTATGCTGTGTATTGAGGCAGAATGGGCCCCAAAATCCCATCTCTTTATTTTAAGTTGCATTTTGTTATTTTCTGCCTAAGCCCTTGTCATTTTAATTGTTATTATTTTGTTAGTTCTTAGGACAGGTGGAAGAATTGGGCCTAAGGCCCCAAAAGAAAAACAATTCTTTTATGTTGGATTAGGATAGGTGCACGTGACATAAGTGGGCCAAACGCCCAAAAACTGAATTAGGCCCAAGTACTGGCCCAGGCGGACAATACTAGACTTGGGCACAAATATTCCTTCCTTCTCTATTTATTTGCTGATGTGTTTTATGTGGTTATTTAATTTTAAGGTTCCTCCTAATCGATTCCCCAAAAGAAAAGCCGTTTAGAGTTAAAATTAAACCAATACTTGTTTTCAATTTTACCTTTAGAGTATTAATTGTATTTTATTTAAGTAAATCCATTATATTATTTCCCTTTCCCCCTAAAAAATAAATCTTAAGTCTTAAGTTGTTTATTTCCTAAGCCTGTCAAGCATGCCTGTTTCTTTTAAAATAATTAGCCAAATATTTTAATTAACGGATAACCCCATGTTAGCGGGTATTTCGAGTGCTTTCAAACCCTTTCCAAAATGTTAATATGAATACTGAACCCCCTTTAATATTTTCATTAGATTTTCTATTTTTTAATCTTTTGAAAAAATAGTTTTATTAATTTCACTTTAAAAATTAAGTGGCGACTCTTTAAAATCCATCGTAGTCTCTTTTTAATAAAATAATACTTATTCTTAATGGTAACCTTTTTCAACTGCCGATAGTGTATACACATATGGATAGAACTATCCTTCTTTATAACAAACACAACTGGAGCACCCCATGGAGAGATACTTGGTCGGATGAAACCCTTATCCAACAAATCTTTCAACTTCTTAAGTTCTGCCAAAGCCATTCGGTAAGGAGGAATAGAGATAGGTTTCATAACTGGGAGAAGTTCAATACCGAAGTATATTTCCTTTCAGGAGGAATACCATGTAAATCATTTGGGAACACTTTCAGAAACTCATTAACCACGGGGACCGAATCAAGAGTAGGGGTTTCAGAATCCGCATCCCTTACCCTAAGTAGGTGGTATATGCAACCCTTAGCAATCATCTCCTAGATTTAAGACAAGAGACAAACTGGCCCTTAGGCATAGAACGTCCTCTTTTCTATTTTAGGACAGGCTCATTTGGAAACTGAAACTTGACTACACGAGTTCTACAATCAATAGAAGCATAACATGAGTGCAGTCAATCCATACGAAGGATAACATCAAAATCTAACATATCAAGCTCTACCAGATCAACAAGGGTAAATCTATGGGATGAGGAAACGAGACACTATCTATAGATCCTCTTAGCCACAATAGAATCACCAACAAGAGTAGAGACAGAAAAAGGATCTAACAACTCATTCGGCAGAATATCAAACCTCATAGCCACATATGGCGTCACAAAAGATAAGGTTGCACCGGGGTCAAGTAAAGCATAAACATCAAGTTGAAAGACTTTCAATATACCAGTAATCACATCAGGAGAACTCTCTTGCTCATGTCAAGTCTGAACTGCATAAAATCATTTTTGCTTGGGAGCATTTGTACCCGAACCACTTGAACCGGATAAAGGATTAGGTTGAGCCCTTCGACGATTATCTCCTTCATTCTTAGCAAATGAAGGACAATATCTTATCTTGTGTTCCATCGTACCACAACCAAAACATGCATTTCTAGACATTTGCCCTCGTGCTTCATTCCACCGTTGGCACAAACAGGCAATAAAGACCCACTACCATTTCCTCCTTGAGGCTTAGGGCTAGACACCCTCTCTTTGTTGAACCTAGAAGGATCATTGGAGGAATATTGACCGAAAAACTTTTAGCGGAACTTAGGAGGACCATGTCCATCAGACCTTGCATGTGAGAAATTACCATCAACAGTCCTTAGTTTCTTTGTCTTCCTAGAATTTCCTTAAGTTTCTCCTCTTCAATTTGTTGAGCATGAACAATGAGACGAGAGATATCTATATCATTAACCAGCATGGCGGTACAACATTTCTTAACCACCATTTTGGACACACCCAAAATAAACTTTGTTATCCTTGCCCTAGGGTAACTATTATAGTAGGAATATATCTTGATAAATGTGTGAACTTGAAAGCATATTGTTTCAGGCATCATAATAAACAACAAAACCATTTATTCTTTCAGGTAAGGTCAACACTGGAGCAGAAGTAAGTCTACCTTTCAATTCCTGAAAACTCTTTTCACATACCTCAGGCCATATGAACTTAGCCTTCTTTTGGGTCAATGCTGTCAATGGAGAATCAATCGACGAAAACCCCTCAACAAACCTTCTGTAGTAACTAGCCAAACCTAAGAAGCTTCTAATATCCAAATGGGATAGAGATATGGGCCAACTCTTAACCGCATCCATCTTCTTAGGATCTACGTCAATACCCTTACTTGAAACAATATGACCAAGAAAAACTACGGACCTTAGCCAAAACTCACATTTGCTAAACTTCACAAAGAGTTATTGGTCCTTGAGAACTTGCAACACAATCCTCAAATGGTTGGTGTGATCACTCTCATTCCTTTAATGGATCAATATATCATCAATGAACACAATCACAAATATTTTAAGATATTGTCTAAACACTATTCATCAAATCCATAAATGCCTCCGGAGCATTAGTCAAGCCAAAAGACATCACCAAAAACTCATGATAACCATACCGAGTTGTAAAAGTCGTCTTCAAAATGTCATCTTCCTTCACCCTCAGTTGGTGATAACCCGACCAGAGGTCGATATTGGAGAAGTAACTCACTCCTTGAAGTTGGTCAAACAAATCATCTATCCTTTGGAGAGGATACTTATTCTTAATGGTAACCTTTATCAACTGCCGATAGTCTATACACATACGGAGATAACTATACTTCTTTATAACAAATAAGACTGGAGCACCCCATGGAGAGATACTCGGTCGGATGAAATCCTTATCCAATAAATCTTTCACCTGCTCTTTCAACTTCTTAAGTTTTGCCGAAGCCATTCGGTAAAGAGGAATATAGATAGGTTTTGTATCTGGGAGAAGGTCAATAACAAAGTCTATTTCCCTTTCGGGAGGAATACTGGGTAAATCATATGGGAACACTTTCGGAAACTCATTTACCACGGAGACCGACTCAAGAGTAGGGGTTTTAGAATCCACATCCCTTACCCTAACTAGGTTGTAAATGCAACCCTTAGCAATCATCTTCCTAGATTTAAGACAAGAGACAAATTGACCCTTAGGCATAGAACTTCCCTTTTTCTATTTCACGACAGACTCATTTTGAAACTTAGACTTGACTACACGAGTTCTACAATCAATAGAAGGATAACATGAGTGCAACCAATCCATCCGAAGGACAACATCAAAATCTAACATATCAAGCTCTACCAGATCAACAAGGGTTACTCTATGGGACAGGGAAATGAGAAACTTTCTATAGACCCTCTTAGCCACAATAGAATCACCAACAAGAGTGAGATAGAAAAAGGATCTAACAACACATCCAACAGAATATCAAACCTCATAGCCATATATGGCGTCACAAAAGACAAGGTAGCACCGGGGTCAAGTAAAGCATAAACATCAAGTTGAAAGACTTTCAACATACCAGTAATCACATCGGGAGAACCCTCTTTCTCATGTTGAGTCTGAAGTGCATAAAATCATTTTTTCTTGGGAGCATTTGAACCCGAACCACTTGGCCAGATGAAGGATTAGGTTGAGCCCTTCGGAGATTATCTCCTTCATTGTTAGCAAATAAAGGAGAATATCTTATCTTGTGTTGCATCATACCACAACAAAAACAAGAATTACTAGACATTTTCCCTCATGCTTCATTCCACCCTTAGCACAAATAGGCAATAAAGACCCACTACCACTTCCTCCTTGTGGCTTAGGGTTAGACACCCTCTCTTTGTTGAACCTAGAAGGAGCATTGGAGGGATATTGGATGGAAAACCTTTGTCGGAACTTAGGACGACTATGTCCATCAGACCTTGCATGCGAGAAATTACCATCACCAGTCCTTAGTTTCTTTGTCTCTCTAGAATTTTCCATAAGTTTCTCCTCTTTAATTTGTTGAGCAAGAACCATGAGACGAGATATCCATATCATTAAAAAGCATGGCGGTACGACATTCCTTAACCACCATTTCAGACACACCCAAAATAAACTTGCTCATCCTTGCCCTAGGGTCGCAATTATAGTAGAAGTATATCTAGACAATTGTGTGAACTTCGAAGCATATTGTTTCACTCTTATACTTCCTTGAAAAAGGTTGATGAACTCAAGCACCTTTGTCTCCCTCATCTCAAGGGGAAAGAACCTATCAAGGAAAGCAACTTTGAACTTTTCCCAATCGAGAGCACCCGCATCTTCTGATCTCCCTTCCTTCCATTGGTTAAACAAAATTTGAGTAACATTCTTAAGTTGATAAGCGACCAACTCCACCTTTTCCACTGGCGTCACTCCCATGATCATCAACACCTTATACCTCATTATTGAACTCTTAAGGATCTTCCTTAACCTTAGAACCATGAAACTCCAAATGATTCATTCTACTGAAGTACCTCACTCCTGATGCCTCCGTACCTACATTTGGGTTCACGGGAACCCCAACCTCCATATTGGCTTTGGCCGTCACTGCTTGGGCTAACACTTGAAAAGCAGCCCTAAACTCCGCATCAGTCACTTGCTCGGCCAAAGGGTCAACCAAAATTTGATGAGCTTAAGAGGGAGCTTCTTGGTTTGCATTCTCTATCACATTCCCTCTAGCATAAGCCCTTCGAGTAGCCATATTTTGTAGAGCATCGAGTAAGAATTAGGAGAGAGACTTTATAGAGTTACACTCTATCGCATTAATTTAGGGTAATGAAAGAAGCGGAGTTTCCTAAACATCTTGTAGACTCTCATTCATAAATGTGGCACGCTTCACACTAATGAACAAGAATCTACTCGACGTGGCTTATGAGAGTTCCTAGGAACTTTCTAAACCCTGTGCTCTAATACCAAGTTTGTCACGACCCAAGGTAGCCCCTAAGCGTATAAGACCCCGAAAGGCCCTATACAAGCCACTTAGCTTTTGTCATACAAAAAATAGAATAAAAGAGTTAAAGAGGAACATTTCAAGTCAAACTATTTTATAAAAAATAAAGCGGAAGTCTAGAACATGAGTCTCAAGACATCTAGTACATAAGAATAGATCTTGGAGAGGTCCATACATCAGGTTAAAAAACTGAAAGTAAGGAAAGACTGGAAACAATAAATGTCTATCCTCAAAGTATGAGGACTCACCAAAGATTCAAATCTCCCCAACGAGCTCTAGCCACAAAACTGGGAACCCTGACTATCAGACCCTACATTTAGGGAAATGTAGGCAAGAGTATGCGTTAGTACAAAATAGGTACCAAGTATGATAGCGATGCATAAAACATTTGAAAACATACTTAAAAAAGATACATTCACGAAATGCAATGACCAAGCTAAAACATGAAATAAGAGGGTTAGATAACATGAGTCATAAAACATGGTCAATGCACATAATCATCATCCTAAACATGCATGAGATACTTCCTTGAAGTAACCTTTGTTCATCATAACTTGCTTATGGGATGTAGACTTAACCGACATATAAGACCATGAGAGCTATCATCATGGAATTTGGTGTCTCCCACACCGAAAAGAGTTATCCTACTTGCCACCGTAAGGACCATGAACTTCTAGCTTATGTGGATCCACTGGCTAATGTCTATCTAGACAATCCTATGTTGGCACAGAGTTTATGGGACAAGGGGGTAATCACCACTTGTCCACTCGGTACTAAGCTTAACTTCCGCAGAATAGTTTTTTTTCATAATCATCTTATCTCTTAAAGGAACATGGATAATCGCCTCTTGTCCTTACATCGTATGACATGGGTAATTGCCTCTTGTATTTACATCATATGACATGGTTAATCACCTCTTGTCTTTCAATTAGAGAGCATGGGTAATCGCCTATTGCCTCATTATTAGAATAACTTCTTAGCATTGGTTCATTTGAGGTAAGAAAGCCTTTCAATCCTAAAAACCATTATCATGTGGGAAAAACTTTCACACTTCATGCTTACATGTGTATATGAAAAATTCTTTCAACAAGACAACAATAGCAACCTCATTGATACTTCACTCTCAAAGCATCCTTCAAACATGTACATAATTCCATAAGAACATGCATAATTCCATAATTCACATTTTATAGTTCAAAACCCACTTTCATTCATCAATATCCATAAAACATGGGTTCATGAAAATTCATCATAAAATCATGTAATTGTATCAATTTTTGCATGATTTCATAAACTCTTCTTTGATAATCCAACACCCACATTATATGATCATAACTTGGAAAATACGGGAATTACATAAGTTCATGGGGGATCATCATAAAATTATGAGATTAACTCAATTAGTGCATAAAAGATCATAAATCCATCAATTAAATCAATAATCAAAGAGAACCCACAACAATGAAGAAAAACCCTAACTCAATTGAGGATTTCTATCTTTGAAAATAGGAGAATTTGGGAACTCCATGAATTGAAGGAATCGTGGATGAAAACTATCATACCTCAATGCCATTTGCTTAAATTCAATGGAAGAATTGGATACTTGACTTGGAACCCTAGGTTGGTCCCTTCTTCTTCAAGCTTTTCTAGAGAGAGAAATATTTTGACAGAAAGACTTGCTCTGCTTTTGTAAATTAGAGAGAATGACTTCAATGGGTAAAATCACTTATATATGGGTCCTAGGTAAGGTAAAAACAACGTAGTATAAAGATAAAATAATTAGGAAAATACCCAACTGACCCCGACTTACAACTAACGCGAGGCCCCAAATGGAGGGCTTCACGAGCCGTCTAGACATCCAGGAGCCATCTTAGAAGTCTTGATCCCTAGACCAGTGGCTAAGCAAGTCCTGCCCTTTTACACACCCAACTTCACAAGCTGTCTAGACCTTCAAAAGCAATCTAGCGGCTCGTGGGAGTAGGCTAGCATAGAGGTGGGTTTTGCCTCTTTTTCACAGCCACCACTATGGGTCATGAGGCTTACCATGATCCGTATAAGGGCTCGTGGGAGGGGAGCCCCCTCTCAGCCATGCACTGGAAGGTAGCCACGAGCACCACCATGAGCCATGTTGCCCTTCACGGCCCGTGGAGGGCTCCATGAAGGGTGTCATGGCTCAGTTATGGGCTGGTGACCTTCCACTTGGCTCATTTTCTAGACTTATAATTTTTTGAGGTGTAACATCGAGGTCAGGGTCAGGTCCATCGCAGTGTGCAATCGGGTATTCAGGGTGGTCTCCAGAGAGGCAAGTCACGTGGTAGGACTTATGGCATGGGTAGAGGCAGACAAAGTCATTTATATACAGCTCCAGTGAGGGGGGTGGCTTAGGCGTCGAACGATGTGATCACATGTTTGATTCTTTTTGGAATTTATACTTACATAAAACAATAAGTAGAAGATAATCGTAATCACATTATCATAGAGACATATGCTAGAACATTGTGACAGAACGTTGAGATCCTTTATGCTTCAAAGACAGATAATAATAAGTTATTCTTACTAAATTAATTGAAGGTTGTGAGATACAAGGAAATTTATATATTTCATTATTAATGATGGATACATGAATTTTTAATTCTTTAATACTTCAGAAAAATCTTGTGAAACATCTAATATTTCTATGACCAATTTGTCTTCCAATGGTCCGATATCATGGAATATGTAAATGAAATGTTGAGAAGTGATGAACAGATGCATACCTCATCTTATTATATATATATATAAAGTATTCCTTGAAGTAAAACAGAGTTGATGAGGAGGAGTAATCTCTATAACATGGCCCATTTTTGGTCCACATTCATAAAGGCTACACTTATAGGCAGGGGTGTCAAATATGCCCTAAAATTGCTGGTCCACCCATTTTGCGCCAAAATTTTGGAAAAAAGAAGATAATTTCATATTATATTGACCCTCTTAATCTAACCGAACATAACTCATTTGTAAAGTGATCTCTAAATTTTGTCAAACTCTAGCCCATTTTAAAGTTTTACTTTGGTTTGGGTTTACTGCCAAAATATCACTTTGATTATTAATATGGATTGGGGTCGAGTCTCCAGGTTGCTAGTCCCAACTGAAAGTTAAGTATCAGGTTCTGAATCTCAAGGATTGGGTCTCGGGTTAAGGTCGGGTTTAGAACTCGAATCATTTTCGGGGTAAGTGCTCCAGTGCCTAGTCGATTCTCAAGTTAGGGTTAAAAGGGCTTGTGGCTTGGGTATCGAGTCTTGGGGTCAGGATCGGGTTTTGGGTCTCGTGTCCTAGGTCTTGGGTTGAGGCTAAGGGTTGGGACTTAGATTCTAGTTATCAAGGCTCAAATCTTGAGTTAGAATTAGATTCCGGGTCAGGTTAAGAGTCTTAGTTCAGGGTTGAAACTCAAGTCGGAGTCCCAAGTTAGGGTAAGGTCTAATTATATGGTTTCCTCCTGATGAGAATATTATTAAATATAACATTGGTGCTTCTTTTGACCTTACTTTGTGAGGAAAAAAGTTGACATGCTACTCCGTAATTCTCATGAAAACTTCATGAGATGTTGTTGCAGAAGATTAGATTCGCCAAATGACTCACTCATGGTCGAGGCTTTGGGTGTTTAAGAAGCACTAAGCCTAGCTAAAGGAGCAGTTTGCATCAATTATAATTATGGAGATTGACAGTCTCTTAGTTAAACTAGTGTTGGAAAAATCTAACGGCAACAACTCTTATTTTTATGTTATTATTCATGATAGTAAAGTAAATGTATGGCTTTACTTCTATTTCCTTGTCTTCTGTTAAAAGAGAAGAGAACTAGCATTCCCATCAATTAACTTGAGCTTCGAGTTCTATATCTAATGCTATGAAGTGGAAACTAGATCCCCCATCTTTACTTCATGATCTACTGAACTTTAATTTGATTAATAATTCATAAGAATGCCATTTAAAATAAATATGATGTAATGTATCTCATACATCAAAATACTAATGCACATTGGAGACAAATGAATTCAAAACCAGCATATCAATTGTAAGAGAATTAAACTCATGCCATACTAAACAATGATAATGTTTGTTCAGACATTTGCTGGTTACCTAGTAGCGATTCTCCAATTTTGTCATGTAGGATAGATCAGCTTCTCCACATCCCAGCTAGCTCAACCTTTCTAGCAAGTGTGAATAACTTTGCATGCCTCACATTATATAAGGATCGTCACTATTCGAAAGAGGAAAACTCTTCAAATGATTGACAACAAGTTCGGATCAGGTTGAGATAGCAGACAAGCTGCTTCCAATAATTTAGAGTGCTGGATAATCTCTGATGAAATACACTAGCATCTAGTGCTGAATATTCTTCTTGAACAATGAACATGAAGCTTGAAACTGTTTTCATATGCATGTGATCTAATACACAACAAAGAAGTTTGTACCAAACTAGGTTCATCTGATATTGTCACTAACAACATTATACAACTAATTGGATCCTGAATTTTAAGTAGATGAGACCAGAAGAACGTTAATTGAATACTGAATATGGAATTCAGTCAAATGGTTCTTTTCCATTGTGATAAATATCCAATGATTACCTCACTAACCAATTATAGCCGAGTATTCTGATAAAAGCTTAACCATACCAAAATCATAGAATGTGAAAGATATGGAGGATTGACAGATACAGAGTACATATAGCATGACCACTTCTGATGGCTTGAAGTGAAGCGAAAGGGATAAGACATGTGCCAATTTAAGGGTACACCAACTTCTGAGTAGAATTCCAAGATTGAACCTTAACCGCATGTTACAGTAGTTGAAGGAGACAATAAATCATTTACCAGTGTTAGAATAGGAATAGGTTTATACAATCCTATTAGAATAGGAATAGGTTTATACAATCCTACTAGAATAGGAATAGGTTTATACAATCCCATTAGAATAGGAATAGGAATAGGAATAGAAATAGAAATAGGAATACTACTTGGTAAAGGATTGTATTGTAGTGTCTATAAATAAGGTATCAATGTAATAATGTAGACACAACAACAATTCAATAATATTCTTTTCCAATATTTTTCACAACCGTATCAAATATAATAACCCCAAAAAGGTAGAATGGATATAGGAGATTCATAAAGCTGAATACTTTAACTGCTTTCTTTTGAAGAACTACCAAGTGACTGCACCCAACTGCCGCCAGGAAATTTCTTTATCTCTTTCACTTTCATTGGTGATCTTAGGCTGTTCGCATCATTGCAATAACCAGAAATATAAGACAAATTGGATGCAAGTACATAGGTTGTTCCGATACCAAACTCTCATTTGAGGAGAATATCTCTTATATTTTCTTCTGTGAAGGAATATGACCATGATGCTTACAACCACTGATGAAACTCCTCAATATCATAGAATATGCTTTGATAGGCATGCTCCTTGTAATATTCATAAGCTTCTTTTAATTCTCCAAAATGTCCAAACAGGTCTACCATGTATCCGTAATGTTCCATAGTTGGCATGATTTTTTAAATAATTACCGGTTTTAAAATATTCACTGCCCACATCAACAAGGCTAATATGACTACAAGCATATAAGATTGCAGAAAATGATAAACTGATTCTTCCATTCTTGCAAACAAGGACACAAGTTCTTCTCCATGGCCATGATCAACAAGACCATAAATCATAATGGTCCAGGTCTGCAAATTTTTATCACTCATTACATTGAATATGCGGAAAGCCTGCTGTATATGACCACATTTTGCATACATTCCCAGGAGGGCTATTTCCAGTTCAACATGTAGTTCAATACCACCGGTAATAATGTGCGAGTGTATACATTAACCTAATATGATATTCAGGGTATGAATACATGCCCCCAGCAAGCTAACCAAAATGACAAAACTCAGCTTTTCATTTGCTAGCTTCTTTTATTGGAACATGAGCAGAGCATCTGAAGGCAAGTTACTGAGGTGTCCAGGAAAAAATTGACTATTATGACTTTAAAAAGCCTGACAGAAAGAAGAAACAATAAGAGAAAGCAGGAAAGACAATCATATTATCAGACCTCCGACACAAAAAGAGAGGTCAAGGTAGAAAATATAAAAATTCACATGCCAAAAAGGGTTGAAAAATTATCATAAAATCCCATTAAACATGCCACTATATGATCAGATACAAAAAAATATTCAACTTATTCTACGTCTATAAAAGTAGAAATGATTCACTATATGACAAAAATGAGCATACCATGTTGCTCACATCTATCAGAACTTAGCATAAGGAATTTATAGATTTCACTTAGGTGATATTCTGAATCACTCCTTAATGATCTCAAGTGAAATCAAATAAGACCGAAAAGTATTGTTAAAACGGTTGGAGACCCTGTAGGGAGAACAAGTAGAATCATTGTCATTTCTTCAACTCTGAGGAGAAATAAACAAATGTTTGGAGATTTCATTTGGAGCAAGGCTTATATTTTCTCTATTGCCTCCCTATTCCATATTTATAAATGTAACACCCCTTATACTCTCCTATGAAAAAACAAAACTGACCATAGTATCGTTATAATGTTTAATTAAAAAATTATCTCAAAAGAAACTTAATTTTTGGATTCTTCTTTATTTTTCAGGTCTAAGCTACAGATAAAATATCATGGGAATCCACCCATTGCAATTCGGACAACTGAAATAGTTGCAGTGTACGACTATTAAACCAAGCTACTGTCCATAGTCCACTTTAGCTTGTTAGTTTTAGAATATTCATAACCATTGGAGCACCGAATTAGCTTCCTCATTCCAAAAGTTTTGTAGGTAAAAAAGTCCAAATATTGGTTTGCAAAACTCGGGTTTCAAAGGTCTGTGTTTCTATTGGACATGAATATAGATAGAGATTCCAAAATAAAAATACTAACATGATTTGTTGTATGTAAAAGTGATGAGTCCACAAATTGGACTCATTTAGGACTTTATTTTGATAAGAATAGTGTCCTCGATTGCTTATTTTGTCTAAATATCAGATGATAACTCTTAAGTTTCAGGTTTTTGAAGTTCTTGTGAAAGCATGGACACTTAGTCGAAAAAGGGAACAAAAAGGCTGAAAAGAAAGAAAAAGTTGAAGCCAAAGCATCGCCATGCACACTTGGCGATTCGCCGAAGGGATTTATTCCGCCCTTTGTTCCAGTACGCGAATACCTGAAGGAGAACGATAAAAAAGGCGATAAAAGGAGTAGTCGGTGCTTCGCCAAATATTTTCGCAAAGCAGTACTATGCTGCCCAATGGTCCAGAACATGAAGATGCTGAAGGCAAGCATGAAACAACGATGAAACAGAAGAAGGGCGAGTCACCGATTCATTCGGCGACGACGACTAACTTCGCCGAAATATCTGCCAGCGCTATTTTCTGAAGTCTATAAATACTAAACTTATTTATTAATTTTAAGAAGTCAAACATTTATTTTAATTTCTAGAATAGAATAGTACTTTTTGGATATTTTCTCTCAAGTTTGGAGAGGGTTTTTGGGAGACTTGAAAAAAGAAGGATTTCATCTTCCCCAAGTTGGAAGTGGGTCTTCTCCATTCTTCTTCCTTTGCTTAAATCAAGGTTTAATTTCTTATGCCCAATTCATTTCACTATCATTTTAGGTGTATTTTGTTATTTCTTGATGTGTGGCTAAAACCCCCAATTCTTGGGGTATGATTTAGCAAAGATGTGTTGATATCATTGTTGGGTCTTTCTTGTTGATAGGTTAGATATAGTTTGATGGTGATTTCACCTAGTGGTTGTGGTTTAACCTAAAGGGTTTGTAGTTGCAAATACAAGCCATACATGTGTTTTCGGCTTGCCCGAGAGGGAGGTCGCAAAACCAAGACCATTAGATTGATAGCCTAAGAAGTGGGTCGACATGAGGTTCAGCCCGAGAGGGTTAGCCCTAGTCCCATATCCTAACACTCAGCTCGAGAAATTGAGTGGGGTAAGGCGTAGGATGGTCTTCATATGGCGTCCTATAGGAACACATTCGATGACGAGTCACTATCCTCCGTTCACCAACGACTCACCTAATTACACCATGGGTGATTTCAAGGATGAAGAGTAGTCTTTGGCTTGCGTCGTGCCACGACGTTAACTAAGGCGCTATTTGGGAGGCAACCCAAAACACTTTGTTATCTTCTATTTTGCGTATGGATTAACTAATAGTGTGCTAGTTTTACAGACTAAAGTGTGAAAGGCAATCGAAAGGTGCAAAATGGAGAGCTACAGTTCCAGTTGGTGAATCGCTGAAGAAGCCGACGATCAATTCTATTTCGCCGTTTGACTTAAGATATCTTCAAAATCAGGAGTCTGTAAAACTCGGCGAGTGTTGAAAATCTTTGGCGAGTCGCCGATCATTTTGGCGATCACGATAGAATTCACCATTGGGACCCTCGTATAGCAGAGGTTCTGTAAATTTCGGCGGATAAACCTACAATCAGCGTTCCACCGAATGAGTTACCCAGTTTGACTAACGTCACCAAGTGGACGGTTCTTATAAGCCAAAGCATTAATGTCCAGACAGATGGAGCGACCACTTAGCCAGGATCCCCTCTTTACCCCCTTTCTATTTTTCTTTACTTTGACTTGTGGATTCAGTATTACTTGCATTTGAGTACAAACGCCTTTTTATTTGACGTGGGGTGCGGACCACCTTATTTTGCTTGAAATGAATATTCGTGTTTTGTGTACATTTGGGTTATCTGTTTTAATTGTGTTTTTAATACTGCTTTGCGCATGTTTAAGCTTATGACTCTCTTTTGGGTTTAATTGCAAAATGATTTTGACCTTTCCAATTTTTTTTGAATTTTTTGCACATTTTTGCCACCCCTCAAGAAGTGAATGTGGTTGTTCTTTTGCAAAAAATTATATCTCGGTTTCTATCAATACTGATGATTTGAATCATGCTCTCAATTGAAAGAACATGAATGTACGGCTACGATGAGGCCAAATGAAGTTGCATAGACAATATGTGAACTCTTTTCATCTCGTTATGATTAGCCATTTATCGAATTGATTCTCTTGTAATGACCGTTGCACACTAGCGAAAGTGTGTAGTCTTGTTTGACTTAAGTGTCGATGCCTTGCATGATTAGCTTGCTTTGAACCATGCATGAATAAACCTAGAATTTGTCTTGTTAGTCTGATTGATTTAGAAAGGTGTCCTCTTAAAATGATCTTAGGCAACTTTAAAGAGTGTGAGCCAAATTTGACATATCCCTCTTTTGTGGCCTACCCGTGAGTGTGTGAACACCCTTTGAGCCTTACCTTTCTTTGGAAGAACGTTGATGAACCCTAGACCTTACTTGACCCACTACCTATAATCCTTTTAATTTTTGATTTAGTGAATAGCCAACTTAGGCCAAAAGCCTAAGTTGGGGTGTGGTGAAAAAGAAAAGGAGAAGTCAGGAAGTGCAAGAAAGAGTCCCCCTTAACCCATGGTATTGCATAAGTAGAAACCCCTTTTATTCAAAAAAAAAATATGGAATAAAGTACGAAGGAAATCGGGTTTCACAGCAATCCATGAAGGTCAATAAAAAGAGGACTTAGAAGCACTAGAAAAAGAATTGATAAAGGAAAAGAAGGGAACACCTTGAGAATATCACTTTTCACGAGGAAAAAGTCATTGAGACTAAATGACCATACCTTTACACTCAGCCCCATTACAAGACTTAGAAAGACCTTTTTGATCTTGAGTAAGCCGAATCGAAAGTCGATTGGAAAATATGGGCAAACGTATGGGAGAAAACAAGCATTATGTTCCTCTTTTTTGAGTGTGAGCATTGCATATGATTCCTGATCTTGAATTGATTAACCTCAGTGTGTGAATATGGAATCATTCTTTATGAGAGGGCATTTAGACACTTTTTGTTGAGCTTGAACTTGCACAAGTAGCAAGTATTGTGAGCATGGGAATCTTTGGTAATGGTGTGTCACAACCTGAACGTTTGAGTACACAATTGATCCTTGCACAAGTAAATTGAGTCTTGTTGTGAGCATTCAGGATTAAGTCTTGGGTAGCACTGTTTAAGACACCCTTTTTGAACGGCTGAACTTGAGTTTGCTTTAGGACAAGCAAAAGTTTAAGTTGGGGTGTTGATGAGTCCACAAATTGGACTCATTTAGGGCTTATTTTGATAAGAATAGTATCCTCTAATGCTTATTTTGTCTGAATATCTGATGATAACTCTTAAATTTCAGGTATTTGAATTTTTTGTGAAAGCATGGACAATTATGCGCAAAAGGGAACAAAAAGGTTGAAAAGAAAGAAGAAGTTGAATCCAGAGCATCGCCAAGCACACTTGGCGATTCCTCGAAGGGATTCATTCCGCCCTTTGTTCCAGTCCGCGAAGCCCGAAAGGAGAAGGATAAAAAAAGGCGATATAAGGAGTAGTCGGTGCTTCACTGAATATTTCCATGAAGCAGTACTATACCACCCAATGGTCCAGAATGTGGAGATTCTAAATGCAAGCATGAAACGGCGATGAAACAGAGGAAGGGCGAGTCGCAGAGTCATTCGGCGACGACGACTAACTTCACCGAATGATCCGCTAGCGCTGTTTTCTGAAGTCTATAAATACTAAACTTATTTATTAATTTTAAGAAGTCAAATATTTATTTTAATTTCCAGAATAGAATAATACTTTCTGGATATATTCTCTCAAGTTTGGAGAGAGTTTTCGGGAGACTTGAAGAAAAAAGGATTTCATCTTCCCCAAGTTGGAAGTGGGTCTTCTTCATTCTTCTTCCTTTTCTTAAATCAAGGTTTAATTTATTATGCCTATTTGATTTCACTCTCATTTTAGGTATATTTTGTTATTTCTTGATGTGTGGCTAAAAACCCCAATTCTTGGGGTGTGATTTAGCAAATATGTGTTGATATTATTGTTGGGTCTTGCTTGCTGATAGGTTAGATGTAGTTTGATGGTGATTTCACCTAGTGGTTGTGGTTTAACCTAAAGGGTTTGTAGTTGCAAATACAAAGCCACCCATGTGTTTTCGTCTTACCCGAGAGAGATGTCACAAAACCAAGACCACTAGATTGATGGCCTAAGAAGTGGATCGACATGAGGTTCATCCCGAGAGGGTGAGCCCTAGTCCCATATCCTAACACTCAGCTTGAGAGAATGAGTGTGGTAAGGCGTAGGCTGGTGTTCATGCGGCGTCCTATAGGAACGCATTTGAAACGAGGTAAGTTGCCCGAGAGGGAACTTATTTCCACTTAAAGCTTAGCCTAGTCACTATTATCTTACAAATTTCCTTTCAAAAGCATGTACCCAACTACTTATCTCAACTTGTATTGCGGTCATACCACAAGAACTCTGACCCATACTTTATTTTCTGGTTATTTTTGTTGTTTTTACTATACTTGTGACAAAAACCCCTAATCGATATTTGACACTTTTGTGTCACCCCCGTTAATTTACAATGTTTTTAATCGTTAATGACTTTATCTACGACTAGTTAGAGCTAGATTTTATTTTTCTATTAATTCTCAAAACCACTCCGTTGGGACACGACCCCAACCTTTAATTGGGTTACTATATTATCGACGATCGTAGACACTTGTACCATTGGTTAGTGTCGTTGGTCACGATATGCATCAAAATGGCGCCGCTGCTGGGAAGTGGTATTATTTAAGAATTTTTAGTTAAGTAGAATTCTTGGATTTTCTTAGTTTTAGCTTTACTAATCTCACTTGTAGTTTTGTTTTTCTTGTGTGAAGACCAACGCAGAGAAACAAAAATGGATGGGCACTATGGATATGACACAGTTCACCCTCTTCTGAAGTTATTAAACCTCAGGGATAACCTACTAACGTTCAAACAGGCAGAGAAGGAGACAATTCTAGAATTGTGGATAGGATTCAAAGCAATTTTGAAAACATGCGCATCCTATGGAATGACTGATAAGACACTGTTGGATTGCTTCTATTGGGGTCTCAAACCTGAAAAATAGAAGCCTAGCTGAGAATCTTTTTAAAGGCGGAATGTTAAACCAACCCTATGAAGTCATTGCAATTCTACTTGCTAAAATGGTTGAAACCAAAAAAGAAGCCCAAAAGAAATATGAATGGGATAAATTAGTGGCGCAAGTAGATGTTCTATCCAATCGGGTAATGCGATTGGAAGAGCAAGCCAGCGAGAAGGAAAAGAACTTCTCCTTTCGAGAGTGCAAGCAGGGAAACAAGCATGAGGGTATGCAAAGTAACGATACCACCTCCCTCATCCAACAAAAACTTGATGAGCATGATAAGAAACTGAATGACATGAAGTACAACATTGATATACTAAACGAAGTAACTACTTCGAACTCCATGACCATTCAGCTGCAGGATGCTCAAATCACTCATTTGATGACGAGTCACCATCCTCCGTTAACCGAAGACTCAACTAATTACACCATGGGTGATTTCAAGGATGAAGAGTAGTCTTTGGCTTGCGTCGTGCCACGACGTTAACTAAGGAGCTATTTGGGAGGCAACCCAAAACCCTTTGTTATCTTTTATTTTGCTTATTCATTAACTAATAGTGTGCTAGTTTTATAGAATAAAGTGTGAAAGGCAATCAAAAGGTGCAAATTGGAGAGCTACAGTTCCAATTGGCGAATCGCTGAAGAAGTCGACGATCAATTGTATTATGCCTTTTGACTCAAGATATCTTCAAAATCAGGAGTCTGTAAAACTCAGCGAGTGTTGAAAATCTTTGGCGAGTCGCCGATCATTTTGGCGATCACGATAGAATTCGCCTTTGGGACCCTTGTATAGCAGAGGTTCTGTAAACTTCGGCGGATAAACCCACAGTCAGTGTTTCGCCGAATGAGTTACCCAGTTTGACTAACGTCGCCAAGTGGACGGTTCTTGCAAGCCAAAGCATTAATGTCCAGACAGATAGAGCAACCACTTAGCCAGGATCCCCTCTTTACCCTTTCTATCTTTCTTTACTTTTCCTTGTCGATTCAGTATTACTTGCATTTGAGGACAAACACTTTTTTATTTGTGGTGTGCTTGAAAAGAATATTCGTGTTTTTTGTACATTTGGGTTATCTGTTTCAATTGTGTTTTTAATACTGATTTGCGATTGTTTGAGCTTCTGGCTCTCTTTTGGGTTTAATTGCAAAATTACTTTGACCTTCCAATTTATTTTGAATTTTTTGTACATTTTTGACACCCCTCGTGAAGTGAATGTGGTTGTTCTTTTGCAAAAAATTATGTCTCGGTTTCGATCAATACTGATGACTTGAATAGTACTCTCAATTGAAAGAACATGAATGTACAGCTACGATGACGCCAAATAAAGTTGCATAGACAATATGTGAACTCTTTGCATCTCGTTGTGATTAGCCATTTATCGAATTGATTCTCTTGTAATGACCGTTGCACACTAGCGAAAGTGTGTAGTCTTGTTTGACCTAAGTGTCGATGCCTTGTGTGATTAGCTTGCTTACAACCATGCATGAATAAACCTAGAATTTGTCCTTTTAGTCTGATTGATTTAGAAAGGTGTCCTCTTGAAATGATCTTAGGCAACTTTAAAGAGTGTGAGCCAAATTTGACATATCCCTCTTTTGTGACCTACCCGTGAGTGTGTGAGACCCTTTTGAACAACCTTTGAGCCTTACCTTTCTTTGGAAGAACCTTGATGAACCCTAGACCTTACTTGACCCACTACCTATAATCCTCTTAATTTTTGATTTAGTGAATAGCCAACTTAGGCCTAAAGCCGAAGTCGGGGTGTGGTGAAAAAGAAAAGAAAAAGTCAGGAAGTGCAAGAAAGAGTCCCTCTTAACCCATGGTATTGCATAAGTAAAAACCCCTTTTATTAAAATAAAATAAAATGTGGAATAAAGTATGAAGGAAATTGGGTTTCCAACCAATCCATGAACGTGAATAAAAAGAGGACTTAGAAGCACTAGAAAAAGAATTGATACAGGAAAAGAAGGGAATACCTTGAGAATATCACTGTTCACGAGGAAAAAGTCACTGAGCCTAAATGACCATACCTTTACACTCAGCCCCATTACAAGACTTAGAAAGACCTTTTTGATCTTGAGTAAGCCGAATCGAAAGTTAATTGGAAAATAAGGGCAAACGTATGGGAGAAAACAAGCATTATGTTCCTCTTTTTTTAGTGTGAGCGGTGCATCTGATTCCTGATCTTGAATTGATTAACCTCAGTGTGTGAATATGGAATCATTCTTCATGAGAGGGCATTTAGACACTTTTTGTTGAGCTTGAACTTGCACAAGTAGCAAGTATTGCGAGCATGGGAATTTTTGGTAATGGTGTGTCACATCCTGAATGTTTGAGTACACAATTGATCCTTGCACAAGTAAATTGAGTCTTGTTGTGTGCATTCAGGATTAAGTCTTGGGTAGCACTGTTTAAGACACACTTTTTGAACGGCTGAACTTGAGTTTGCTTTAGGACAAGCAAAAGTTTAAGTTGGGGTGTTGATGAGTCCACAAATTGGATTCATTTAGGGCTTATTTTGATAAGAATAGTGTCCTCAAATGCTTATTTTGTCTAAATATCTGATGATAACTCTTAAGTTTCAGGTATTTGAATTTTTTGTGAAAGCATGGACAATTATGCGCAAAAGGGAACAAAAAGGTTGAAAAGAAAGAAGAAGTTGAATCCAGAGCATCGCCAAGCACACTTGGCGATTTCCCGAAGGGATTCATTCCGCCCTTTGTTCCAGTCCGCGAAGCCCGAAAGGAGAAGGATAAAAAAAGGCGATATAAGGAGTAGTCGGCGCTTCACCGAATATTTCCATGAAGCAGTACTATACCGCCCAATGGTCCAAAATGTGGAGATGCTAAATGTAAGCATGAAACGGAGATGAAACTGAGGAAGGGCGAGTCGCCAAGTCATTCGGCGACGACCACTAACTTCACCGAATGATCCGCCAGCGCTGTTTTCTGAATTTATTAATTTTAAGAAGTCAAAGATTTATTTTAATTTCCAGAATAGAATAGTACTTACTGGATATATTCTCTCAAGTTTGGAGAGAGTTTTTGGGAGACTTGAAGAAAAAAGGATTTCATATTCCCCAAGTTGGAAGTGGGTCTTCTCCATTCTTCTTCCTTTGCTTAAATCAAGGTTTAATTTATTATGACTATTTGATTTCACTCTCATTTTAGGTGTATTTTGTTATTTCTTGATGTGTGGCTAAAAACCCCAATTCTTGGGGTGTGATTTAGCAAATATGTGTTGATATTATTGTTGGGTCTTGCTTGCTGATAGGTGAGATGTAGTTTGATAGTGATTTCACCTAGTGGTTGTGGTTTAACCTAAAAGGTTTGTAGGTTCAAATACAAAGCCACCCATGTGTTTTCGACTTGCCCGAGAGGGATCTCACAAAACCAAGACCACTAGATTGATGGCCTAAAGAGTGGGTCGACATGAGGTTCAGCCCGAGAGGGTGAGCCCTACTCCAAATCCTAACACTCAACTCGAGAGAGTGAGTGGGGTAAGGCATCCGCTGGTGTTCATGCGGCGTCCGATAGGAACGCATTTGAAACGGGGTAAGTTGCCCGAGATGGGACTTATTTCCATTTAAAGCTTAGCCTAGTCACTATTATCTTACAAATTTCCTTTCAAAAGCATGTACCCAACTACTTATCTCAACTTGTATTGCGGTCACACCACAAGAACTCTTACCCATACTTGATTTTCTTGTTATTTTTGTTGTTTTTACTATACTTGTGAGAAAACCCCTAAAGTGATATTTGTCACTTTTGTGTCACCCCCGTTAATTTACAATGTTTTTAATCGTTAATGACTTTAGCTACGACTAGTTAGAGCTAGATTTTATTTTTCTATTAATTCTCAAAACCAATCCCTTAGGACACGACCCCAACTTTTAGTTGGGTTACTATATTATCGATGATCGTAGACACTCATACCGTTGGGTAGTGTCGTTGGTCACGATATGCATCAAAATGGCGTCGCTGCCGGGAAGTGGTATTATTTGGGAATTTTTAGTTAAGTAGAATTCTTGGTTTTTCTCAGTTTTAGCTTTACTAATCTTAGTTGTAGTTTTGTTTTGCTTGTGTGAAGACCAACGTAGAGAAACCAAAATGTATAGGCACTATGGATATGACACAGTTCACCCTCTTCTGAAGTTATTAAACCTCAGGGATAACCTACTAACGTTCAAACAGGCTGAGAAGGAGACAATTCCGGAATTGTGGATAGGATTCAAAGCAATTTTGCAAACATGCCCATCCCATAGAATGACTGATAAGACACTGTTGGATTGCTTCTATCTGGGTCTAGAACCCAAAAATAGAAGCATAGCTGAGAATCTTTTTGAAGGCGGAATGCTACACCAACCCTATGAAGTCATTGCACTACTACTTGCTAAAATGGTTGAAACAAAAAAAGAAGCCCAAAAGAAATATGAATGGGATAAATTAGTGGTGCAAGTAGATGTTCTATCCAAATGGGTAATGGGATTGGAAGAGCAATCATGGGAGAAGGAAAAGAACTTCTCCTTTCGAGAGTGCAAACAGGGAAACAAGCATGAGGGTATGCAAAGTAACGATACCACCTCCCTCATCCAACAAAAACTTGATGAGCATGATAAGAAACTGAATGACATGAAGGACAACATTGATATACTAAACGAAGTAACTACTTCGAACTCCATTATCATTCAGCTGCAGGATGCTCAAAACACCCATTTGATGACGAGTCACTATCCTCCATTCACCGAAGAGTCACCTAATTACACCATGGGTGATTTCTAGGACGAAGAGTAGTCTTTGGCTTTCGTCGTGCCACGACATTAACTAAGACACTATTTGGGAGGCATACCAAAACCCTTTGTTATCTTCTATTTTGCGTATTGATTACCTAATAGTGTTCTAGTTTTACGGACTAAAGTGTGAAAAGCAATCAAAAGGTTCAAAATGGAGAGCTACAGTTCCAGTTGGCGAATCGCTGAAGAAGTCGGCGATCAATTCTATTCCGCCGTTTGACTCAAGATATCTTCAAAATCAGGAGTCTGTAAAACTCAGCGAATGTTGGAAATCATTGGCTAGTCACCTATCATTTCGGTGATCATGATAGAATTCGCCGTTGGGACCCTCGTATAGCAGAGGTTCTGTAAACTTCGGCAGATATACCCACAGTTAGCGTTCCACCGAATGAGTTACCCAGTTTGACTAACGTCGCCAAATGGATGGTTTTTGCAAGCCAAAACATTAATGTCCAGACAGATGGAGCGACCACTTAGCCAGGATCCCCTCTTTACCCCGTATCTGTTTTTTCTTTACTTTGCCTTGTGGATTCAGTATTACTTGCATTTGAGGACAAACGCCTTTTTATTTGTGGTGGGGTGAGGCCCACCTTGTTTTTCTTAAATGAATATTCGTGTTTTGTGTACATTTGGGTTATTTGTTTTAATTGTGTTTTTAAAACTACTTTGCGATTGTTTGAGCTTATGGCTCTCTTTTGGGTTTAATTGTAAAATGATTTTGACCCTTCCGAAACTTTTGAATTTTTCACACATTTTTTCCACCCCTCGTGAAGTGAATGTGGTTGTTCTTTAGCAATTAATTATGTCTCGGTTTCGATCAATACTGATGACTTGAATAGTGCTCTCAATTGAACGAACATGAATGTACGGCTACGATGAGGCCAAAAGAAGTTGCATAGACAACATGTGAACTATTTGCATCTCATTGTGATTAGCCATTTATCGAATTGATTCTCTTGTAATGATCGTTGCACACTAGCGAAAGTGTGTAGTCTTGTTTGACTTAAGTTTCGATGCTTTGTGTGATTAGCTTGCTTTAAACCATGCATGAATAAACCTAGAATTTGTCCTGTTAGTTTGATTGATTTAGAAATGTGTCCTCTTGAATTGATTTTAGGCAACTTTAAATAGTGTGAGCCAAATTTGACATATACCTCTTTTGTGGCCTACTCGTGACTGTTTACTCTTTTGAACACCCTTTGAGCCTTACCTTTATTTGGAAAAACCTTGATGAACCCTATACCTTACTTGACCCACTACCTATAATCCTCTTAATTTGTGATTTAGTGAATATCCAACTTAGGCCAAAAGCCTAAGTTGGGGGTGTGGTAAAAAGGAAAAGGAAAAGTCAAGAAGTGCAAGAAAGAGTCCCCCCTAACCCATGGTATTGCATAAGTGGAAACCCCTTTTATTCAAAAAAAAATGTGGAAAAAGTACGAAGGAAATCGGGTTTCCAAGCAATCCATGAAGGTGAATAAAAAGAGGACTTAGAAGCACTAGAAAAAGAATTGAAAAAGGAAAAGAAGGGAATACCTTGAGAATATCGCTGCTCACAAGGAAAAAGTCATTGAGCCTAAATGACCATACCTTTACACTCAGCCCCATTACAACCCTTAGAAAGACCTTTTTGATCTTGAGTAAGCCGAATCGAAAGTCGATTGGAAAATAAAGGTAAACGTATGGGAGAAAACATGCATTATGTTCCTCTTTTTTTAGTGTAGGCGTTGCATCTGATTCCTGATATTGAATTGATTAACCTCAGTGTGTGAATATGGAATCATTCTTCATGAGAGGACATTTAGAAACTTTTTGTTGAGCTTGAACCTGCACAAGTAGAAAGTATTGCGAGCATGGGAATCTTTGGTAATGGTATGTCACAACTTGAATCTTTGAGTACACAATTGATCCTTGCACAAGTAAATTGAGTCTTGTTGTGTGTATTCATGATTGAGTCTTGTGTAGCACTGTTTAAGACACCCTTTTTGAATGGATGCACTTGAATTTGCTTGAGGACAAGCAAAAGTTTAAGTTGGGGGTGTTGATGAGTCCACAAATTGGACTCATTTAGGGCTTATTTTGATAAGAATAGTGTCCTCAAATGCTTATTTTGTCTAAATATTAGACGATAACTCTTAAGTTTCAGGTATTTGATTTTTTTGGGAAAGCATGGACACTTAGGCTCAAAAAGGAAAAAATAGGTTGAAAAGAACGAAGAAGCTAAAGCATGAGCATCTCCAAGCACACTTGGCTATTCGCCGAATGGATTCATTTCGCCCTTTGTTCCAGTACGCGAAGCCCTAAAGGAGAAGGATAAAAAAGGCAATAAAAGGACCAATTGGCGGTTCGCCGAATATTTCTGCGAAGCAGTACTATACCGCCCAATGGTCCAAAACGTGAAGATGATGAAGGCAAGCATGAAATGGCGAAGAAATAGAAGAAGGGAGAGTCGCCGAGTCATCCAGCGACGGCGACTAACTTTGCCGAAAGATCCGCCAGAGCTATTTTCTGAAGTCTATATATACTAAACTTATTTATTAATTTTAAGAAGTCGAACATTTATTTTAAATTCCAGAATAGAATAGTACTTTTTGGATATTTTCTCTCAAGTTTGGAGAGGGTTTTTGGGAGACTTGAATAAAGAAAGATTTCATCTTCCCCAAGTTGGAAGTGGGTCTTCTCCATTCTTCTTCCTTTGCTTAAATCAAGGTTTAATTTCTTATACCCATTTAATTTCACTATTATTTTAGGTGTATTTTTGTTATTTCTTGATGTGTGGCTAAAAAACCCCATTGTTGGGGTGTTATTTAGCAAATATGTGTTGATATTATTGTTGGGTCTTGCTTGTTGATAGGTTAGATTTAGTTTAGTGTTCATTTCACCTAGTGGTTGTGGTTTAACCTAAAGGGTTTGTAGTTGCAAATACAAAGCCACCTATGTGTTTTCGGCTTGCCAGAGAGGGAGATCGCGAAACCAAGATCACTAGAGTGATGGCCTAAGAAGTGGGCTGACATGAGGTTCATCCCGAGAGGGTGAGCCCTAATCCCATATCCTAACACTCAGCTGGAGAGAGTGGGTGGGGTAAGGCTTAGGTTGGTCTTCATGCGGCAAATGTGTGTCCGAGAGGAACGCATTTGAAATGGGGTAAGTTGCTCAAGAGGGAACTTATTTCCATTTAAAGCTTAGCCTAGTCACTACTATCTTACAAATTTCCTTTCAAAAGCATGTACCCAACTACTTATCTCAACTTGTATTGCGGTCACACCCCAAGAACTCTTACCCATACTTGATTTTCTTGTTATTTTTGTTGTTTTTACTATACTTGTGACAAAACCTCCAATTCGATATTTGACACTTTTGTGTCACCCCCGTTAATGTACAATGTTCTTAATCGTTAATGTCTTTAGCTACGACTAGTTGGAACTAGAATTTATTTTTCTATTAATTCTCAAAACCACTCCCTTGGGACAAGACCCCAACCTTTAGTTGGGTTATTATATTATCGACGATCGTAGAAAATCGTACCGTAGGCTAGTGTCGTTGGTCAGGATAAGCATCAAAATGTTAATAAATACAACAGTGAGACATGCACACCTAAATACATGCCAGTCTATATTAGTGAAATGCTTAGAAAAATAACTTTGCAGAAATAAGAAATAATAGAGTTTAAAGCGTGTTTTCTAAACCATAAATTAAAACTAGTAAAGAATAAACAATCTGTAACGAAAACAGAGATAATATTGACAAGAAGAAAATCAAGACTGTTGAATGCACAGTGTCCTTGAGAAAATTATTCCTCTCAAATATTGAGGTTAAAGGAAATATTCTCCTAGAATAGAACAATTTTACTAATTAGTGTATTGGTACCAATAATGGTGTCAGCAAACCACTAAATGGGAGCAAAGTACACTAGAATACTAGATTTAGTTGTGCAGAAGAAAAGTTCAGAAATTACATAGTGAAAACTCTGAGGAATCACATGTATTATAGCCATGAAGTACTGTTTCTGAAAGTTTGCCTCATTTAAGAAATGACTTTTTTTAAAAGTTTGCAATCTTTCAGATAGTAATTAAATAAACAGTGGGAAATAAATCCGGGAAAGAAACTTTGTGGCTTCGGTTCAGAAACTGGATCGCAGATCAGAACCAAAATTGGTCAGCAATTCGATTCGGAAATAGGGCCGTTTAGGTTGATTAAATTTAATGATTAAATAAATAATTAATTAAATAATTAAATAAAATTATGTCCAAAAAATAATCTCTAAATCGATCACTTTTCAAAGTCAGAGTTGTAACCGTAGCCATAGCCAAGCCAATCGACAATGACACCGACGTGAGGGTGTAACACCCCAAAAATTTCTAAGTTAAGCCCCAAACAATTCTTGAATTTCGTACAAGGTCATACCAAGTTATTCTTAATTTTTCTTAGATGCTAAAGTAAATTATTTACTGTGGGATTGATTTTGGATATCAATTAAGGTCACTAGAACGTCTAGCACAAAGTTTAGTTGAAAACTTCCTTACCGATTAAGTTTTGACATAAGATTCTATATAGATCAACTTCAAAGGATCATATATCTCATCATATAATGAATTAAGCGGCCCATGACTTATCACGTTAAAGGTCTTTGAGTCCTTTTTCCAACGCTACCAAGTTTGCCTCATTTCATGTTTGGAGTAAAAGGCTAATCACATTTTAATGAAGCCTTGTAGGGCAAGTGAAGTTTCACGGCCGGCTATATGGCCCGTTAAGTGTTTCATAGACCGTGAAGTCTTATATGGTCCGTGAAACTTCCCTTTTAAGGCACCTCAACAGTTTTTAAGCTGGGTCATTTTGGTATTTCCATATGTCTTTGGTACAAAAAAACGTCATTTTAACCCCTATTATAACCCTAAACCACGACATCTTACATCTAATTAAGGGCTTAGAAAGTGTTAATCAACTCTTTTACATTCATTAACACTTCAAGTCATTAGAGCAAGGTTCCAAGAGGAGAAAAACTAGTGTTTCAAGCATTCTTCGAGTTTTGTCGATTTTGCCAAGAACTTTGTTCTTTGAGGTATGTAAGGTTGTCATAGTGGTGGACTAATTCATCATCACGTTCTACATCTACTTTCAAATTAGTATAAGAGTAATCTAGGATTCTATCCTTATATTCGAGTATTCTTGAGATGAGTTAATTTTGTGTTCCTGATTCTTTTTTGAAATTCTATTCCTAATTATTGAATATCTACATGTTATGCATTAGAGATTCTTGAGTTGATTCAGTCATGTCTATATTTCAGCATGAACCCTATGAATCGAGTATTCTTTAGAGGAGTAGTATCGTTGAGTTTTGAGTTCTTGAGTTCAGAGTATTGAGTTTTATATATTGTTATTGAGATTCTTGAGTTGATTCTTTCATGTGTATATTTTAGCATGAACCCTATTTTGAGTTATAAAACTTGAAATTCTTTTAAAGCCAACATTTATGTTTTAAACTGTGTTTTTTGAGGAAGTGAAAAGGAGTTTGAGAAAGAGTATAATAGAACTAAGTATTTCCCAAATATTTCATTTTTTCATGAAGAAAGAGAGTATTATTTATTTTGAGAAAAGAGAAACATTGATTTCTAAACAAGTTTATGAGTTTAGAGATATTTCAGAGTAGTCACCTATTTTAAGAGGATAGTTTGAGCAATTATCTCATAGGAGAGACAGAGTGTGTTTTATACATTTGAGCATGAGTATATGTATATTAATGATAGTAGTATTGAGAATCAATATGGGGATGAGTTCAGACAACTCGAAATCCTCATTAACCATGTATGCCAACAAGGGTAAATGATCATACTTTTTGGATGAATCCTTAGTGCCCTTAGGCACAACTTCGTGGATCCACTTAGTTGAGGTGTCCTATATCTCTACAAGGTATAGGACAGTTCTAGCAGCATGGGCGAGACAATATATCATCACTTAGCTCATATTGATGGTTGTCGGTTTGAGAATCTCCCGATAGAGTTAAAGTGTATTTCATATAACACATATTATTTTAAGTTCACAGATGAGTATGCATTTTTGGAAAGTTTTAAATGATTTAACTCCTTTTTTTCTTTTCATTCAGCTTGAGTACATTATTATGTATTGTAGTCCTTTCATTCAGCTATTTAGCATCGGCTATATTAAATATTCGTACATTCAATGGACTGATGCCATTCGACATGCATTTTTTTATAATGTAGTTACATGTGTTGAGGGTCATCAACATGCGCTTTTTTAAGATCACTTTACTCTTTAGATAGCTTGGGTGAGCTTCCTTGCATTCAGGAGGACTTCACATTTAGTTTTTAGTCAATTATCTTTAGAGATATCGTGGGTCTTGTCCCGACATCCATATTGAGTAATAAAGGCTACATATATAGATTGAGTTACGGAGTCTCTCAGTATTAACTTTTCCTTGAGAGGTATTTGCAAATAATTGTACCTATGTCGTAGAGTATTTTATAGACAGTTGGAGTTGAGTATTACTTTCAGTTTAAATGTTCTAAAAAAAAATTCAAGATTATTATAGCTTGAGTAAGTCTTTCGCTAAGTAGTAAGCAAGACCAAGGGTTCTCTTGGGGACCACCAATGGTTCTCGAGTGCGGCCACATCTAGGGTGTAGGCTTGGGGCCTAACAAACTTGGTATCAGAGCCAGGTTTAAAGTGTCCTAGGATTTCTATGAAGTAGTGTTAGTAGGATCATATTTATGGTTGTAAGGCCCCACATCTATAAATGAGGGACTACATACATTTAAGAAAAGTTTTTCTTCTTTCATACTCCAAATTTTGCAATAGAACTGTGTCATAGGGAACTTATTCGAACTCATGTGTTTCTCAGATCTATTTGACTACCCCTCATACTCAAGGTAGTTGAAAAGCAAAGCCCATATCCTTATCGATGAGTTACTCTAAGCAAAAGAGTTCAGAAAGTCATAGGACTTCAGAGGGGTTGCGAGAAGCTCGTGAGTGAGATTAAGTGTCTAGATTTGGAAGAATGCACTCTTATTCATATAAATCGTGCTTCTGAGCTAAAAATGAGATGTCCTCTTAGATTCTCTTCTTTAAAAATCTTGTTTGAAATGATACCCTTTAAGAGGGGAGTACGTTTTTCAATGCTTGGGTAGTATTTCCACGCCGAAGCTAGTGTGATTTGAGATATTATGAGCCAATAGTACTAGAAGTTCCCAGAGTTAAAAGAATGCATGCAGAAGTATATTAATCTAAGAAAGGGAGATAGTGATGAGTTGTATTATGTTATTGTAGTCATGCACCAATAAGTTATTAATGAGGAGTTTTCCTTATGGGTAGACTTAGAAGTGATGAATTTGTGGAGATTTAATGATAGAATGTAGAGTATTAGTTACTAGTCAGGATGAGTTAGAGTATAATTTAACCAAAAGGGAGTTTATGCCGATGTGCCATTGTGTTAGTGAAGACAAAGTGTAGATGTTGAATAAAAGACCAGACTAGTTATAAGGTGATAGACCTAAGCTGGACTTATGATTTTTGAAGGGAGAGCCCTATGGTATTTAGAGGGTTATAGAATTAATTAGGCAATGATGTATAGTGAAAAGGGTAAAAAGTACATGGGTTGAAAAAAAAGTGGCACCAATATGTAAATAGGTAGAGTGAGAGATAAGGATTGACTACTTGTCATGAAATCTTAGTGGATGAGTTTTTCTTAGTCTTATCTAGTTGTTGTAAGTTACTATAGTAAGAGAGAAATTATATTGATATCCGTGATTAGAGCTATGAATGTTGAGAAATATAAGAAGAAACATATTAGTAGAAAAATAAGAAAATTAAGAAGAAAATTAAACAAATTATATCCGGATTATAAACAACTCAATATTACAAAAACTGATAACGAAAAATTAGATCAATTAATAGATATTATATCTAAAATAGAATATAAATATATTCAATATTT
>JAJOOS010020802.1:0-23265 GCA_029582725.1 Solanum chiquidenum | reverse complement strand
ACCTTCTTACTCCTATGTATGATCTTGTTCTATTCTAGAAACAATGTCATTTTAGACTTGTGTTTTCTTTTGAATAAATTGTAATACTTTAGAGGCTTATACACGTGACAACCAGATTTTGGGGGTATTTTTGAGTTGATTATAAAATTTCCGCATTTTTATATTGTAATGGTTGAGTTTTAGGCTGACTTGTCTTGGTGGGATAAGACGAGTGCCATCATGTCCATTTTTGGGTCGTGACAGGATCTTTTGAAAATTAAAATTTTACTCCAAACTTTTATCTTTTACAAAAACACCCTAAATAGTAGTTGTTTGTGTCGTATTACATAATTTTTCACGTGAACACCAAAGTAATGATGAAATATTCAGTGAATATTAAATTTATATATATATATATAAAGCTGGATAATAAGTCCGTTGATGTGGTATAGCTCATTTGCCAGTATTATTATTTCTCTATTTTCTCAGAATTTTGAATTTTTTTTCTTCAATTTCTGTTAAAAAGTTTTATAAAAAATTACTCTCTTCTTTATCATTAGCATACAGTTAATGAATAATTTTAATACTATTTAACAATTATTTAATTGAAGAAATTACGTGTTATATTAATAAGGAAAGGGAGTAATTTTACCATGTTATTAATAAGGGAAGCGAGTAATTTTACCGTGTTAATAATAAGGAAAGGGAGTAATTTTACTTGCTGTTACATTTGGAAGGAAAAGTTATTTTAAATAAATGCAATAAATGCTACTAATAAAGAAAGAGAGTATTTTTTTATAAAAACTTTTTAACAGAAAAAATATTTTAAATAAATGCAATAAATGCTACTAATAAAGAAAGAGAGTCATATTTTTCTAAAAAAGTAAAATATATTTTCCAAATACTATGGCCAAACACATGGTGAAATTTCACCCAAATTTTCACCCAAATAATATTTGCCAAGAATATTTAAAAATTTATGGCCAAACGCTAGCTTAATATTTTTCTTAAAAGGTGTCCATAGACTAGGGGGAGTAAAAAGAGCACAGAAAGAAAAAGAGCCACTTAAGGGGAAAAAGAGATATAAATATCATTAATATAATAAGATTATGGGAAGGAAAAACGGTACCACAAAAGAAGTAATTGAGAGGGATTTTAGGAAAAGAGATTAATTAACAGTATTAATGATGGATATTTTTTTAAATGACAGCAACTTTTAAGGCAAAGTAATTTTTTAAAAAGACACAAAATCTTAGTTAGAGAGAGTATAGTACAGAAAAAAAGGAATTGGGAAAGGTTTCGTAAAAAAGATTAATAAATGACAGAAGAAATAATTTTAAAAGATACAAAATCTAGAAAAAGAGATGAATAGAAATCCTGGCTGGTGACAATTCACTTTCCTTATGCACAACATTATATAGTATGTATTTTATTCGGGGGATAAGAATACAATAAAATAGCATAGTAAGTAGTATTCTAGAAATGGATAAAGTATAATCGCATATTATCGAGCATACTATATAAATATGCCCTAACTTATTTTATTTTACGTTTGTATTCTCCAATTTTAGATGTGCATAAGTAGACACTTAAACATATATAATATTGAACAAGTAAATACACAAGTCTGACATTATTCACGTATATATGTTTATTTATGCACGACCAAAATTGTCAGATATCACGTATGACGTATATGTTTATTTATGCACGACCAAAATTGAAAAGCATAAATATTACCTATTATGTCATGTTAGTATATGCAGCAATTCTAATATTCTTAATTTGGAATAACAATTAATCAATTGAATGATATTTACCTATTTGGTTCTCTAATAAATAAGTTTCCATTGATATAAAAGATAAGATATCAGTAGAGTAAACATATAAGGTAAAAACTTTATATAATATATTATTTTTATTTAACAGATTTTCCACATAAGTACATTAAAGCAATATATAAACGAAAGGTTATTCTTCTATCAATTTGTGATTTCGCCAGAGAAACCAACTTTCATTCTCTCGTCATACAACAATATGGTATTGTAATTTGTTTATTTTTCGATTACTTCATATTGCAAACAATGTTCGAAAGTGTGCAATGTTTAGTCTTTGATTCTAATTTTCTTCAACGAAAACAATGGCTTTATATGGTATATGATGAGTTTTGTTTGTTGAATTCACTTTCGGAAAATGACAGGCTGATGAAAGAAGTGCAGACCAAAGGAAGATAGATGAATGGCTTCCGGTAACTTCTTCTAGAAATGCAAAATGGTGGTATTCAACATTCCACAATGTTACTGCTATGGTTGGAGCCGGTGTCCTCAGTCTTCCTTATGCTATGTCTCAGCTTGGCTGGTACGTACGTCTTAAGCCTTTTATATATATATATATATATGTATGTATGCCAGTAGCTAGAGTTGGTTAATTTGCTTTTAATTTTATTAGGGGACCTGGTGTAACTGTGTTGGTGATATCTTGGATTATAACTTTGTACACTTTATGGCAAATGGTTGAGATGCACGAAATGGTTCCAGGGAAACGTTTCGATAGATATCATGAGTTGGGGCAACATGCTTTTGGAGAAAAGCTTGGACTATGGATTGTTGTGCCCCAACAGGTAATTGTTGAAGTTGGTGTTGACATTGTTTATATGGTCACTGGGGGAAGATCACTCATGAAGATCCATGATTTAGTGTGCAAAAACGATTGCTTTAAATTAAAACTTAAACACTTCATCATGATATTTGCCTCTGTCCATTTTCTGCTCTGTAATCTTCCCAACTTAGATTCCATATCTGCTGTATCTTTGGCTGCTGCTGTCATGTCCTTAAGGTATACAAAATTACTACACTATCTATTATTTTCCATTAATATTTAAGTCCTGTCTTACTGACTATTGAATTTAGTTACTCTACAATTGGCTGGGCTGCTTCGGCTAAGAAGGGCGTGCAGCCGGATGTGGACTATAGCTTCACCGCTAAAACCAATTTGGGAGTAGTTTTCAACTTTTTCAGCGCGTTGGGAGATGTGGCTTTTGCTTATGCAGGTCACAATGTGGTGTTAGAGATTCAAGCTACAATTCCTTCAACGCCGGAGAAGCCTTCCAAAGGACCCATGTGGAAGGGTGTTGTCGTTGCTTACATCGTTGTAGCTGTGTGCTATTTCCCTGTTGCTCTTATTGGCTATTGGGTGTTTGGAAATTCGGTAGAAGACAACATTCTCATCTCTTTGGAGAAACCTACATGGCTCATTGTCATGGCTAACTTATTTGTTGTTATTCATGTTATTGGGAGCTATCAGGTGCTGCTGACGCATTAATTTCGTATCAATGTTTGTTATGGTTATATGGAGCCTAACGCAACATTATATTGTTGTAGATCTATGCAATGCCAGTTTTTGACATGCTTGAGACTCTGCTTGTCAAGAAACTCAGGTTCAAGCCTACTTGGTACTTGCGATCTATTACCAGAATCATCTATGTTGGTAAGAAGAAATTAAAGCTGTGTTTCATATACCGAATGAAGAAAAACACTATATATTGTTTAAGCAATATTATGTTTCAAGCAGCTTTCACAATGTTCGTTGGAATCGCCATACCTTTCTTTGGTGGACTATTGGGATTCTTTGGAGGATTTGCATTTGCCCCAACAACATATTTTGTATGTCATTTTCTCCAAATTTTTGTACTACTACTATTACTATTTCACAACTATAACTCTCTGTTTTCTTCTACAGCTTCCTTGCATTATGTGGCTTGCAATCTATAAACCAAAGAGATTCAGTCTCTCATGGATGGTTAACTGGGTAAGAATCATATTAATTACATTCTAAATTTTCTTCTTCTGATTCGTTGTTTATGATGACAGATTTGCATAATTTTGGGAGTTCTGTTGATGATTTTGGCACCAATTGGCGCCTTAAGATCCATCATCTTACAAGCAAAGGGCTATAAATTTTTCGATTAGGGAAGATGTAATTTGTTTCATAAATTATTGAATTCCTAGCAACGATGCTTTTATGTGTTTTGGCTTACTACTTTTTACAGTATAGGCCTTTATGTATGTTGAAATTAAGACCTCTCTGTTTTTATTAGTGAATTTGCACTCAAAATTTAATGTGTATAACTCTGTTTTTGGGGGATAGATGAACGTTGTTTATCCAATTTTATTAGTCACACTCAGGAGACATGCTATTTCATATCAAACAATTATTATTAGTAGTAGGGCTTGTTTGGACAGTTATGATTTGAGTTGAAATTTATTTGAACATATAATTTGAATTTTTTAAAATGTACCATGAAAATTCGACGTGTTGTCAAAAGTATAAAAAAAAAATTCAATTCATATACAATCTTAGCAAATGAGCAATCCATAGCTCATAAACAATATATTGTTATATCCTAAGGTAACGACTAATGCATTGATAAATAACATATTTACACTTCAATTTACAAAGATCCACTAGTCAATTATAACAATAATCAGCTATTATTCAATACTAATCATGGGTGAATAAATATTCATATGATTTTGATAACGGATTATTATAACGTAGATATTCTTTTCATACTAAAAGCTTGTTTGACATTGATGCTAAAATTTGCTTATTTCTAGAATTACTTTTTTAAAAGGTAAAATTTCATAAATAGCTATACTAGGAAACATAATAGGTCATTTAACTATATAGTTTACCTATTTACGTACCATAGCTATACTTTAAATAGTTATTGTGAATCAAATTTGTATATTTCGCCTTTTTTATCAAATAATTATACACATTCTTGTTTAATTATATAGAACTAATTATGCGTTAATTAAGAAATGCAATACCTTAATTAAAGGTCATTTACTTTAATTAGAATACATTATCAAATAAGGCTTTTTCTTTTTTGACAAAACACTGAATACTTCTTCTTCTTACGAAACACAGAGTATTCACTTTGTTCATTATATCAAAACTTTTTCAGAATTAAAATGGAATCCATTGATATTTTGTTGGGTTGTATACAACAATCTATCCATTACACGTTGTATATTTTTCTGACTACATTCAATTTATATGTATATCATATATTACTTGGTTCATTCGTGTTTAATTTGTAGTGTTGTGTTATTGACTACGAATATCTGCTTGAATTGTATAGTTATTTATAAGTTTAAAATAATTTTAAGTGTATCGACATTCTATATGAAGTAGTTGATTTATTTGAAAATCATTTATTATAATTTTTTTAATTAAATATTTATTTTTATTAAATTAGAATGTACATATTCAAATTTTTAATCAATATTATACCTAGATAAATAAAAAAAATTAAATATCAATATATTTTAACATAATAATTTAAATATAATTAAAGATATATTTTAACTTATTTAAATATTTTTTTCTCGAAATAAATGTTTTTGGCCTATTAGTCAAACATGCTCCAGTAGTCAATGGTGACAACATTTTCTTTTAGAGATACATTCTCATTTAATTAATTCAATTTGATCTGAAGCTTTGGTAATTAAAAAAAGGCATATATGTGTGGGGCAGAGTAAATGGAGAGTATGTTTAACTGAAATGAGACACATTCGGATTTTAAAACAAATCTATGTTCGATAAATTTCCCATAATTGTAAGAAACTTTTTTTTAAAAAAATAAATAAATATATAAACGTGTGGATATGGTGGAATTCATAATTACAAGTGATTGCAATCTTCATAACTTGTATCACATCACATCTCAAAAGTAGTGACAACAATATGCCAGCTACATCACCACAGAAAAATTCGGTACGTATAGACCTCTTTTGTATTGCAATCGCGTTGTAAATTGCTGTAAATATTAATGCAAATTGTCTTGTTGTGCGAATTGTTTATAACATAATGTTTGGTTGAATTGAATGGGGCTATGACAATGACAGCCTGATGGAAGAACGGAAGAACAAAGGAAGATAGATGAATGGCTTCCGATTACTTCTTCTAGGAATGCAAAATGGTGGTATTCAGCATTCCACAATGTTACTGCTATGGTTGGTGCTGGTGTTCTCGGTCTTCCATATGCCATGTCAGAGCTCGGATGGTATGTATACTTTAATTGTAATGGATGGAGCAAGTCATCAAATTACCTTGTTTCCTGATTTGTGCTCGTTAATTGAAATAATGATGAGTGCAGGGGACCTGGTGTAGCAGTGATGTTTATATCTTGGGTTATAACTTTATACACTCTATGGCAAATGGTTGAGATGCATGAAATGGTTCCAGGGAAACGTTTCGATAGGTATCATGAGCTTGGGCAGCATGTTTTTGGTAAAAAGCTGGGGCTATATATCGTGGTGCCACAACAATTGGTTGTTGAAGTTGGCCTTGACATTGTTTATATGGTGACTGGAGGAAAATCATTCCAGAAGATCCACGATTTAGTCTGCACTCCTGGCAATTGCGTAGAAATCAAACTCACCTATTACATCATGATATTTGCCTCTGTACATTTTGTGCTCTCTCATCTTCCCAATTTCAATGCCATATCTGGTGTGTCTTTGATTGCAGCTATCATGTCTTTAAGGTAATTACTTGTGCGCTTATTTAGGACAGACATTGCAATTTGCATCCGACGATGAGGCATGTACAGTTTTATTTACTTTCGTATGTATCCAACAGTTACTGTACAATTGCTTGGGTAGCTTCACTTGACAAGGGTGTACAACCAGATGTGGATTATGGGTACAGGGCTAAAAACACAGGGGAGGCAATTTTCAACTTTTTCGGTGGATTGGGAGAAGTGGCTTTTGCATACGCAGGTCATAATGTGGTGTTGGAGATTCAAGCTACCATCCCTTCCACACCTGAGAAGCCTTCTAAAGGACCTATGTGGAAGGGAGTAGTTGTTGCTTACACTGTTGTGGCTTTATGTTACTTCCCAGTTGCACTTATCGGCTATTATACATTTGGGAATTCAGTAGCAGACAACATTCTCATCTCATTGAACAAACCTACTTGGCTCATTGTCCTTGCTAATGCCTTTGTTGTTATCCACATCATTGGCAGCTATCAGGTGTGATTCTTGTCCATTTCGTTCTTGTCTTTATTTGAATATAGAAACTGACGACGAAATGTCTCTGCTATTATTGTAGCTCTATGCAATACCAGTGTTTGACATGGTTGAGACTTACCTTGTAAAGAAACGTAGATTCAAGCCAACATGGTACTTGAGATTTGTTACCAGAAACCTTTATGTTGGTAAGTTAGTCGCCTTTATACAATAAAAGATTGAAGTAGAAACCTTAGTGTTGCTTTACATTTGTTCTTATTGCAGCCTTCACAATGATAGTTGGAATCATCTTCCCTTTCTTTGGGGGACTTCTTGGATTCTTTGGAGGATTTGCTTTTGCCCCAACAACATATTTTGTAAGTTCCCTATTTTCCCTTACCAAATCTAGCTGAATCCACTTGTCAAATGGACGTTCTTGTATTTTTTTTTATATGTATATAAATTTCTGGCTCCACCACTGAGCATAGACGAGGAGAAGTTGATTGGCTGCACTAACACTACTTTTTTTTTTCTTCTTTTTCTGGCTTCTTTAGCTCCCTTGCATCATGTGGCTTTCAATATACAAACCAAAGAAATGGGGTCTCTCTTGGACTACTAACTGGGTATGGTGCTGCAGTTGATATTTTCAATTTCCAATTTTCTGATTCTGCATTATTATTTGAGCTTAAAACTGCAACTAATTGGTCAAAATAATGACAGATTTGCATAATACTGGGAGTTATGTTGACTGTTTTGGCACCAATCGGCGGTTTAAGAACCATCATTATACAAGCCAAGGACTACGAATTTTTCTCTTAGTCATCTTCCCAACTTCCATAGCTTAGGAGAATTCATCTTATATTATTCAAGTCCGTAGAATTCATCTTATATTATTCAAGTCCGTAGAATTCATCTTATATTATTCAAGTCCGGAGAATTCATCTTATATTATTCAAATCCGTTTCTTCTAGTGTACAATAATGTAAATTATAAGAATCTGTTTACTTTAAATGAATGTGTTTTCCCTTCTACCTATCTGAGTTTTACTTAATACTTTTACTCTATTTGCTTGTAAATCCTTATAAGATGATGAAAAACATGAAAGATCTATCAAAATAACCTCTTCTCTCCCACCATTCAACTCTAAAATTTCATGTTTACACTAGTCTTTCAACGTTAAGATAAAATAGATAGCATAGTGAATTAACTAAAGTTGAACCAGATAATTTTCCGATAATTATAAAAAAAAATCCCTTATCTTTCGATCTCATTCACAACTGCAGATAGAAAATCTAATTTTATAATGTGAAAATTTCATATATGACATTTATTAGATTAATATTTTCAAGTTATAGCAGTAGAATAAAACTTTCAAGTTGTAACAATAAAAAATTTCAGGTTATAACATTTTATTAAAAAAAAACGTTTTTTAAATTAATTGTAAAAATCTGTTTTGAAAAAAAAAGAAGATAAAAAAGGAAAATAAATCAATTTTGAAGAAAAAAAATAAAAAAACAGAAATAGGTGTATTAATTAAATTTGAATTGATTGATGATAATTATTAATTAGCATAAATTTAGGAGATTCAAACTAATTAGGAATATTTATTTTCCTTAGTTCACTCTAATTTGTTAAAATTAATTAAAAAGTCTTATTTTATCTATTTTCTTCAACGTTTTTCTCTCTGCGTTTTTTTTTCCAGAATTGTTGTCACTGACGAGTAAATCAAGTTTTTTTTTTGTTTGAAAAATCTTGATTTTGTTGTGATGGACGACTTCTTGTCTATATTAATTAAACATGGTGGTAGATGGGATCTTTCAGGTTAGTATTTTTTATGATTTATTGTTTGTATTTGTATATTACTGAAATGAAAAAAAGAAGAAGCAATGAAACTGTAAATCACATTTTTTTAATTTTTTTTTTTGTATACTAGATTTAAGTTGTGATGTTTTTTGTATAAATAATGCATTTTGTTCATAATACGTAATAATTTTTGTGAAACAATAGTTAATGAAAATCTCTGATTTTGTTGGTACGTTTCTATTTTTTTTTTGGTTATTTTGTATATTGTATATACCCTGATTTGAGTATAAATGTATATAATATTAATAGTTTTATCGTTGTAAAGTTATGATATGGATTCAATATGCAGATTAAAATTATAATATGAATTACTGATTTTTTTTCCTGAAAATATAAATAAAATGTATAGGTAGGAATGAATTTGGTAGTGTAAATGGAATGATATTGATATGAAAGTTGTAAAAAAAATTAGTAAAAAGTATGAAGATTTGTATGAAAAGAGTATTAAGTTGGTATGAAATGCGAAATGTTATTTTTTATATAATTTGTTTTATGGTGTGAATTATTGTAGAATGTTTTGGAATGGTATTGTTATGAATAAGTAGTGACGATTGTGTATAAATTTGTGTGAGAAGAATGAACTAATTGGTATGAAAAATTATTTAGTATTGTGTAAAAAATATGAGTAAGAAGTATGATTATTTGTATGAAATGTGTATTAAGTTGGTATGAAATGTGAAATGTTATTTTTTTATGAAATCTGTTTTATGGTATGAATTCTGGTAGACTATCTGGAATGATATTTGTATGAATAAGTAATGACGAGTGTGTATAATTTTGTGTGAGTAGAATGAAGTTGTGGATGAAATTTATATTATCTTTGGTATGAAAAGTTAATATAAATACAACATATTTATAATTGCTTTGTATTATATAAGACTAACTGTTTTTTTTAATGAAACAGAGAAATATGTTGATTTTCAGATGGAGGGGAATATCTATGAATCTTCTAGTCTATTAAGTGCGATAACATCACAGCTTAGGATATAGAGATAAAATATATAGTTAGTGATCGATGTCTGGAAGGGATTTGTTGATGTGAAATTCAAAAGGTCTAAAGTTACTTACAGTAGATGTCGTCAAGTGGGCCACAACAGGAAGACGTGTTAAAATTATCCTGCGGCATAAAAATGATAGTTTATTTGTTTAGACTATTTTAAAATTTATTTTATTTTATCTTTTAGACTCATGTTTTGTTTTGATTGACTACAATATATTCATTTGTTTTCCAATAATATTTATTGACAATGCATTTCAGGTAAGAGTTTAATATATTGTTCATGTTTTATAAAAGATTCATTCATTAATCATACCAATTGCATACTGCTAGAAATAAAATTAATGTCAGTTTAATATATAAGGTAATGATCATATTAGTGAACATTATGTAAGGTAATTATGGTATGAATTTGGTATCCAATTGGTATGCAACCTAATAGTGACTGATATTAATTAATGAAAGTAGCATGAGTATTATTTGGTTTTCAACTGGTGTCCTACTCTAAAACAAAATAAAATCAGATGTAATTGATGTTAGTGCAATATTTAATGATCTCTGTTTTAAATTGTAAGATTCGTTTATTCCAGTATTTGTACAGATTGTATACCAACTTTATACATCTTTAAAAATACTTAATTCACGCTTGCTAAGACAGTATAATTTACAATTATGTTGTAAATTGTCCAGAATGAAAAAATGTAAAACAAAAATGTAATTGAGGTTGTTACAAAATATAATTATCACTATTTTACATTGGCATAATCATTTATATAAGGTATTTATACATGTTGGATACCAACTTCATTCATTTTTTATTTTTTTATTTTTTTGTGTTAGAATATGAATTTGGATGCCAAAGGTGTACAGTTTGGATACCAATTATAAGTCAGAGTTAGTTCATGAACTCTAAATTAGTAGTATGATTTCTTTCTAGGTAATAAGACATTGTAAAATCATAAACTCTAAATGTTGAATCCAATTTGTATGCATTTTGTATATAACTGTTATCCCAAAAATAATTATTATAGTCAATGTGTAATTTATCTTTAAAATGGTGTATCCATTTGGAATTCAGTCTGTATATAACTAGTATCCTGCGATTACAATAGTCAATCTGTAATTCATATGTAGTTGGTATCTTTTTGGAATAAAACAGTGGATATTATATATATCAAATACTTAAAGTTGTTACAAACACAAAAATATCGTCCAAAAATTTTAAATAACTTGTAATTCTAGAAAGTCTAAGGTGCAATCAACTATCTCAAATTTGATCTCTATGATCTTGGTGTGGGATAATTGTTGATATCCGGAGCATGTTCTTTTGCTATGCGGGGTCCATCAAATTTGCTAGCAACAATACCAGTTACTTCACTCTCACTGATCGCGCCATCATCATTCTTTGTTTTTTCATAATGCCATATAATTGTGGCATACCTTTGACGATGGTACTTTGCATCGATATCAACATAACGCATATCAAAAACTCCATTATTGATGTATTCAGCAAATAGACATGTGTACAAACCACAATCACTGGAAAAAAATTAAAAGAAAAATCATTTTATATCATTTTCATACCAATGTTAAAAATTTAAATACATTAATGAATAAATTGAAAAAGAAACTTTCCTATTAGAAAAAATTCCAATTTCATATCAATATTAGTCAAAATTCATACAAAACAAAGTAATTTAACAATTCATACCATTTGCATACCAATATTATATCACATTTCATATAATATCCCAAAATCATATATTAAAGTAAGATTCATACAAATATTATTCACATTTCGTACAAGTTTCACCCAAATAAAAGTTCCGAAACAACAATAAGCATAATGTGATATTTTTAGCAAAAATATCACTAATTTGAATAATGTGAAAATAAATTAAGTATAATACTTACCCTAACAATTTTTTTGCCTTTTTGGATATTGAAATTTCTAATTCCTTCTTTTTTGTTGTTCTTCTTGTTGATGGTTTTGAAGATTGAACAACTTCTACATTTGTTGTTTTTTTCTTTTTTTCTTTTTTATTTCACTAACAAAATCAGAATTCGAATCAAAAGGGGTTTCTACAATTTTTCCCTTCCTCTTCTTTTCCTTTTGATTTGCCAGACTCATCCTTTTTTTTTGCTTCATTTTTTTTCTCATTTTGCAAGAATTTCAACATTCTTCGTGTAGATCTCAGCCCACCATTAAATCATATAAAGGTGGAAGAGTTCTACTGATTTTCTTTTTGAATGAAGAAGACGAACGTTGAAGATGGTGAGAGAGAAAAAGGTAGTTCTTTGTAAAAGAGAATCGTAGGGGTGGGGGTGTGGGGTTTGCGTGTGGGTAAAAGAAGAAGGTGGGGGTTGCTATGTTAAATCTGGAAAAAAAATCCCTAAAATGGTGTAAGAAATAATGACAATTGATTATCTAATATTAATGTTATCCCTAAAATGGTGTAAGAAATAATGACAATTGATTCTCTAATATTAATGTTATTTCTCTTACTTATTAATTATATAATGTAATTATAAAATAATAACTAATTAATTAAATAAAATAAATTAAATTATAAATTAAAACTAATCTGTTAATACTTGTAATTAAACTGTTATAATATTAAACCTTAAATAGATATATGAGGTTATTTTTCCTTTTATAATTGTCATGAAACAAGATGATACTTGCGTATTTATCGTCCGTAATTTCTAAAAAAAACTAACGGTCTATCCTGGGCCTTGGGTACCGTCTCCTAACAAATTGAATCCTCATAATTACACACTACTACTGAATAGATAATAAGATTAAAAATCAGAAAAGGTGAAACAGCAGATGACTTCCACACAATTTTTTTTATTTTTTTTCCTTTTCTCACATCCAATTGCAAACTGAATTCCAGATCAACACTTCCCAGATTTTTTCAATCTGTACCTATTTTCTTAAAAAAATTCGGCATTCAAGGTGGAAAAGGGATTCATGTTACTAAACCTACCACATATTTCTGAATTCTATGATACAGCAACACAGTGGGGCAGAGGGTAATAGCTTAATCAATTTCACCTTCCTCAACATCAATAGGATCACTTGGGAGAGTAGCCAGTTCACATTCTTCCTCATCATCATCCACCTTCATGTACAACCCAAGTTGCTCCAAGGGATTACTGCCTCCAAATTTGAAGCTACCTAATCCATCCTGGGAATGATCTGGACTGGTCTCGTCTACCGAGCTGTGTAACTGCTCGGAAGGGACAGCAGTCAGCATCTCCAAATCCTCAAGGAACTTTGAATTCTCATTAATCTCTACGGTCTTTTCCATCTGCAAAAACCAAATGGAAAGTCCCGTTTGATATTTTAACTGAAGCACTTGACCTTCTACGACATGATATATTTTCTACTCACCTGGAGTAACGCCTGTCTTGCTGCTTCTCTATCGAGCTCTCTCCTCCTCTTAGCCTCAGCTGCAGCTTCCACTTCTGCACGTCTTTGAGCTACTTCAGCAGCTTTAGCTTCTGCTTGCAGCTTAGCTTTCGCTGATCATGGAAATTAACATAATCAGGCTATCAATTCACATAAAAAAGAATTTTCTTCCATGTTGAATATTGGGAATTCGGATAGGGGGTACCTTTCCTCCTTTGCATCTCAAGCTCCTCCCTTTCACGACGAAGTTTCTCCGGATCGCCCTTCTCGACCTTTATAGCAAAATTACAGGATGGAATGACACGCTGGTCAAATAAATGGAAAAGGCAGTAGAATGCCTATAACAAGCAAAGGATACTACTCACCTCAACAAGTGTCTTCTCTCGAGCTTTTAAAATTGTATCCGCAAATCTGTTCTTCAGGAGAGCAGCCCTATAGAGCTTTCCAGGGGAGACCCTACTCTCTCCTAATGTAAAAATGCAACACATGAACCCACAAATTAATAGAGACAAAAGGAAATAAACCAACTTTTCTTACATTACCTTTTATCTTTTAACAATAAATACAGAAAAAACAGTTCTCAACTCACCATTTTGATATGCTTCCGACTCAACAGAGAATGGCATTTGCTGAGAACTTTGTTCCAGCTGCTCCACGCCGCTGATAGAGTCTGGAGATTAAACAAGGAGTGAGATAGCAACATCTATGAAGTCTAGGAAAAGACAACAAAAAAACCTGACTACAGGATCTCAGACCACCAGACAGCTAAAATATTTAATAACCTAACACTTGATTTAGATCCCCTAATAACCATTCCATGAAACCACTAATCACCACACTTTACAAACCTTAAAGGTATTCTGCAGATTTATGCACTTCCTACATTTCAGATAAGTGCTCAGTTTCAAATAAAAGGATAACCATCAACAGAATTCTCTACTATATCAAGAAATCATAATCAGAAAAGAACTCACGATTTCCTTCAGCTAAACTATTGCCAGCTTCCTTTCCATCTGCCTTTACTGGTGAACTGTGATCCTGTGATCAAACACCGGTAAAAAAAGATGTATTACGTTTCCAAATACTCTAAAGCTGGTCTAATGGCAATAAACACCATGAGGGTTCATTTAGAAGCTATTGTGATCTCTCTTCACCTGCTCAGCATGATCAGGTGTTCTTTGAGTTTCAGACTCATCATCAGAAGAGCTACTAGAATCTGAATCTGGATGGAAGGGAGATGCAAGAACAAGTTAAGACAGCATTCAGAATTCTAATTCTAACAATGAGTAAAGCAATCCCTACTAAATCAGTAGTTCCAGATTGCTTTATATTGAGAGATAACACTACACTTGTATGGATGGACATGAAATTTGGAACACCAAGTATTTAAGTTCCTCCAAGTTTTATCAAAGAAAATAGAATAAAGAATAAATTCAATTCAAGAAGCACAGTACAAATGATGATGAAGTTTTAACAGAAACTGAAAAGAAAAGCTGGGCAAGAGAAGTAAAAAAGAATATAGTAGCACCAACACAAACTTCAAAAATGAAATAGGTAAAGCTTAGATCCAACACACGAACATATGACTAGAATAACTTCAAACTTAATGTAGAGAAAAATCTATGAACTTCTCGAATGCAGTAAATGCGGGACCACAAGCATTCCATTTTTTTAGCAATCATGCAACATCAACCAGGGTCGTCAGTTATTTGGCAAACCACTTGACCGGAAATTGACGGGTAATCAAAAGAAAAAGAAAAAGAGAGCAAGTAATAGATGTTCTGAGCAAGTAATGTTGATTATGACAAGCTTGACTTAGTAGATTTCTCCAAAAGTATTAACGATGCAGCAACCTAATAAGAACTTCACTATGTAGAGCAGTGAAGAACTAGGAAAGGAGATATAAGATCAACAACAGAAAACCTGAAATAAAATAGTTTAGGTTATTTTAACAAGAACAATTCAGAATGTAAGATTCATCAGACTACAACAATTTAGATTTTAGAATGTTCAAAGATTTCCAGTTAATAAAAATTAAAAGGGAAAAGAGCACATCCCACAAGATGGTAAAAATAGTCGATGACTTGATGGCTTTAAAATTCATTTTACCAGCCCTAGAAGATAAGACGAGGAAAATATGATATGAACAGGATATGTCACCAGAAAGCGGGTCATTGAAAAAGTAGGATGCACTACAAGAATGTCCAACAGAAACAAAGCGAAAAGTATCGATGAGTCAATAGCCAATTTGAATTACCATTGGGACCCCCTGTATTTATACGCTCATCTCTTTTGGGATCTGTATCTTTTTCGATCTCAAGTGAGGGATAACTGGAGACAGGAAGCTCATTTCCACCAACATCGACCTCCTCATCAACATGGTTATTATCTGTATATTTTCCAGTATTTAGAAGGAAAATCGTTGAAGTTCGAAATCTAACACCAAACAACAAATAGCGTGCATGAAATCAAAAGAGCGAGTAAGAACCTCCTTCTAGGTGCATGGATGAATTACTAAGCCCCAATCCATTTGGCAGCTGAAAAAACAATAAGAGAGAACAATAATTCATTAACATCAAACACTGGTGGAGTGTCCATTCTACATTGTAAGTGAAGATGTATTCTTTGACGGTAAACTACCTCTATCTCACAAGGTTCAGCTCTTGCATTGCCTTTTTGTTTCTCTTGCAAAAACTTATCTAGAAGCGCCCGTAACGTGAACAAAGTATCATCAGAGAGAATATCAATGTCAATCTCAATGGCATCTTCTCCATCTTCTCCAGTTGCTGTTCCATTTGAACTCAGTTCCTTCAAAAACTCAAGGATGTTGTCGGGTAGATCACCAAGTGAAGCTTCTAGTTCACCACCAAGTTTATGTTTCTCTTCATCAGTCATCTTAGATTTAGGAAGTTCTGGCATAACTACATGCTGCGTTGGAGAAAGTCTCCTCTTCTTTGAAGCAGTTCCATTTTCTTCATGCAAGCCTGATTTTTCTTCCACTAATTCAGCATCGTTTTTAGGCAGCTTTTTCTCAATAGTTTTCCATCTCAGTTCAAAAAATTTGCTCATCTCATCAGCCATGACATTGACAATATTACCAGGGGGGTTGTAGGTCAATGCATTAGAAAACGTCAGTCTCACATCAGCAAGAAACTCCAGTGGACTCGAGTAAGCACCTGAAGTCAGCCTCTTCTTTATTGTCCCCAAATCCATTGGGTGTTTAATGACAGTGAAATAGTCGGGAATATTCAACTTAACTATGTCAACAGGTTTATTAAATACACCAGCACTATGATGTGACGATAACTTTTTCAACAAGTTGTCACACTGTTTCATCAATGTTGCATTTGAACGGGATGGTACTGAAGCAGGCTTAACAGATTTAAACCTGCCTGACACCTCCCTGCTCAGGCCCCGTGTCTTCTGAGCAAGAGGGTTTGACTTTTTTCCAAACCCAGGGTTTCCTGCAGATTTCTTCTTGCTTGCTAAAGGGAGCCCTTTCTGTGCATTGCTACAGCTAACAATATCACTAGAAGATGAAACTGCAATTACACTTGTCCTATAAAACTCAACTTTCTTCTGAAGAAGTCTAATTTGTTCAATATCAGATCTCAACTGCAGAACCAAGTTTTTCCTCTCAGATGGTGACAGCTTGGATTGCAGTATAACATGGATGGGCACAGCAAAACCATCATGTGAAGAAGAATTTATATTTATCCATCTCTGCTGAGGAGCAACTGAATGTCCTGAAACGGAAATTCCAGCATCGAATCTCCCTGAACTGCCAGAACCCTCCGATCCATAATTAGTGGCAAAACCAGCAGAACCACCTCCACGCAACTTGTCTTTCCTAGCCATCGACCAGACTGCAGAATAGGTACTACTTGGCCTCAGCAAAACATGGATTTCTCCGACCTATCACAAAAGAAGAGATGTTCTCAGGAAGCCAATCCTGAAACCAGCCATAAAACCTAAAAGTGCTACATTGGCAGGAATTCTTAGATATATATACGAAGAGCTCCACAGGTAGAATGTAGAGATTACAACATTTCGAATAAAGTTCTATTCAGAAATTTTCAGTTTTACAGTTTAGTCCCAGTTTAACAAAATTTCCTCTTTCCTCTTATAACCTCATTTATGTGACATCAGTGTACTGTGAGGTAATTACATAACCTCCATCACCTTTAAATCCTTAATCGCACAATGTGTTGTGCATGAATGAAATTAATTGAGCACGTTTCTCTTATTATTTTTTCTCTGCCTTCGTTACTTGGTTTGTTCAATTTTGTTCTCTAATTTCATTTGCTTCTCTTGTAATTTATTTGATCTTTGAGCTCTCATTGCAAATTAGCACTGGAGCTTCTAAATATTAACCGGGGTGGAAAACCCAAAATTCGAACAAATCAACAATGAAAGGCTTGAATCAAAATTTCAAGCTTTTGTGACTGAGAGAAAGAAGAGGTCCAAAGCTGCTGGAACTGCTCACTCTAATTTAGTTGGGGTTGATTTCTCATAAGGTCACTCAACTAATAGTTATTATCCCATAAAATCACCTTTCTTCTTGATTTCAATTTTTTCCATCAAAGAAAGTGACTTTATGAGAGAATAACTCTAGTTAAGTGACCATCTGAGAAATCAACTTCATTTAATTGTCTTCTCTCTTTTGATGTTGTGAAGATGTTTATCGCAGGATGTACCTATAGAGACTCAGCTTATTAAGATGGAGGCTATCGGGAGTGCTGAAAGCTCTCCTCCTGCAACGATTATACTTGCTCAAGGAACTCTGATGATGAATAAGGAAGATCTATTGTTGGCAGGAATTTAAACCTGACTCTCTCCGATTGATCACACCTGGATATAGCAGACTGAATGGTCTCTGCTCAACTGCTTTAAATGTGCAGAAGGGAGAGAGCCAAGAGACACAACCTACCATTTTCAGCTTTTTATTTATGAGAAGGTGCTGACATGGATCACACTTCATTGTTAAGATGTGATTTCCTTTTGGGGATGTATTATTTGTTAAAAATACTCGTAGGATAAATATGATGGTGATCAGGATTATGATATAAATTTGCTCCTCAAGTGATGATCAGCGCAGGTTAGTTACTAAGCTAAATTAGAAATTTGCATCTAGTCTACCCTTTACCTTGCTAAAACTCGTGTTTCAATTGTTCCTTGCACAAAAAAGCCCCAGCAAGTACTTGTTGCTTTTCTATCTTGTTTCGCTTTTGATAACATTTAGCTATAAAGTGACGAAGGTCTCAGGGGCTGATAAAAAGAATCATGTGAGGGGGCTATTACTGACACCTCCTTGCAAAATAGATTAGCTGAGGTATAATGGTCCAGGGAAAGTTATTTAATACATGATTCATCAGAGGGGCACTTGTCTGCCCTAGCCATTAAGAAGAGACAGATAAGTATTTAGTGGCATTCATTAGTCAAGGAATGCCAAAAATAGGTTCAAGTGTGTGATACTTGTCAAAAGTGCAAAGTAGAGGATGTGACATACCTAGGTTTCAACAAACCCTACCAATTCTAGAGAAAGCAAAGGAGTACGTAGTCATTGATATAATAAAGGTGCAGCCAAGACAGAGGGTAACACCATCTTTGTGATTGTAGATTGTTATTGCATACAAGCTCAATTTTTTTCATTGACACACTCTTCACTGTTTTCCAAGTTGCTAGAATGTTCTCAGACAATAACCTGCATGGACTACTCACCACATTGTCCCTGCAGACTCTCGTTTAGAAAGGAACCTTTTTAATGAATGCAGGTCGAACAACAACAGAGCTTTTCTACCCTTCACAAATAGATGGATAACCCAAGGAAGTCGACAGCTGCCTAGAGAACCATATGAGATACATGAATGTCCACAACTCCGCTCAAGGAATAATTGGAAGCCATCTGCTTAGATTACAATCCAATAGGCAGACATCAGTGGCTATTAGAAGGACCATTAAGCTACCCAAAGTACTTTGGACCTTATCAAGCTACTAAAGACCCCAAATATTGGTGAAATCTAAAACACGTATGATCTGCAACAATGCAAATCTGGTTACCAGAAAGCTACATTATGTGGCGAATCTAGGGATTCTAGAACATGGATGCACCACTAAAAAAAAAAGGAAAAAATGTATTTAGTGGGAATTGATCTCTAGTCCTCAGTCCTCTAAATAAATAACTCAACCTACAACAGAGTGAACCATTTAGTCTTCTTGTAGCATGAGTGTCGGCATCTAATATTATACTAATGTTAGAAAATATATACATAAATTACTCGGTTACGAGAGATCACGGGTTCACATGCCCCAAATTTTTCCTATAAATTTGCCCTGGACTACATTGGAAGATTCCAGTTTTTTCGTCCTCTATTTCCTGATTTCAAACCCTGAGGTCAAGGTATAACTGAATAAGGAGGGAAAGCAATGGAGCTATGAAGCGCTCCAAGAATAGTATGTATTCATTATGGAAGTTAGGAAAGAAGACAAATTTCAAAACTTCCAAATTTTGTCATTACCCGATTTATTTTTTTTAAAAAGCTTGTATGCTATTACCTCGTCTTCATTTATCCCATGTAAGGAAAATGAGCCCCAAGGGCTTAAGGATTTGATTTATAAGCACCTAAGAATTTGGTTTTACATTACCACACGAGATGTATAGTAGGCACTAGTCACGAGTTCCAACCTGGTTGGTGGACCAAGTCTAGTTTTCAAGTGGAAACAGATAGAGGGGCAACCCCATTTTCACCGAGTTTTGAGATAGAATTCCATAAAAAAAACAATTGGTTCTAAGAAGAATAGCCAGACTATGGTCTGTAGGTTCATACATTTGTCGATGTCCTACTGAGAACTTAGGGATAACAGCCCATTATCATTGTTTATTGCAACCCTTATTTGAGTTCAAGGTCGATATTTTCAGGGTCATGTCTAGCATTAATCAGAGCTCAGATCCTCGAGAATCCACATACCGCCAAGGTAGAGCATTCCTTCTTTTCAGACCTATCTATATTGATGCCACAAACACTAATTGTGATGTGAGGTAGTATTTAGCTATGTTTTTCAATTTTCATTTCTCTCTCTTATATTATCATTGATCTTAAAATTGTAGTTACAAATTCTTTCATATATATATATGGGCTAAACCTCACCGCATAAAATCCAAAGAAACAAAGCGTTTCCCCATGAATAATTCGTCACTGATAAAAAAAATAAGTGAGGTGTAATAAAATTGCAAGTGCATTCAAAACCACTAGTTTTCCTTTAATTGAAACCTTACGAACTTTATCATGAAAAATTAACATATGGGAAATACAAATTGAATGTATATACCTAATCAATCTTCATAATTAACAAGACAATTACACAGAGTCCTCACTATTTTCACAGCTTCAATTTGACGCAACTGACTATTCCAACAAAAAAGAAAACTTAGTAGTTAACAAGATGCGCTTGGTAATATAAATTACCTTCGCTTAATCAGCTCCTGACCCCGGCGGCAACGCCCAATTACACCAATACTAAATGATTCGACGAAATACAGAGGAAAATTCAAGAAGAATAAGCCGTAAATATAAAACAGCAAACCCTAAAATTGTGAATTTAACCCAATTTGACCTCCAAACCTTCAAGAAGTGCAATTCTTGCGAACCTTTGAAGAAATTATAGGCAACCGCTGTGATCACAGGGGAAGCTGAAAGCTCGAAGCACCACTTCTTCAAACAGATAAGTTTTTTTTTTTTTCTTTTTCTGTTTTTGTTTTTCTCTCGCTATCGATTTTTTTTTTTGGTTTCTTTCTGTTAAGAGTGAGGGGAAGTAAAGAAAACGGGTTTCTCGAAACGCTAACTTCTTTAAATAGGGAGAATTGTTGACTTTTATAACGACTTGCGCGAAATCTCAACCGTGAAATATATGGCGGCTAATCCAACGGATGGTATTATTTTGTACTTCCGTACTAAAGATCTGGATCATTAACTTATGATTTTTTTGCAAATTATGCAAATTAGAAGATTCTGAATCTATTAGGATCCTTGCCTTGAATATATAAATAAAAAGTGTGTTGTTTGGTCTTTGGATCAGGAAAACAATTCTCCTTTTAAGGTTTTTTTGGAAAAAAAAATCTTGATCTGTTCAATAAGAATTTAGAATATCGGAAGTAGGTTCGTGTTCTGCTTCTAAAATCGACCGTCAGTAATAATAGGATTATTAATTATTTTCTCAAAGTGTTATGTTTAATTTGTTTCAATTTAGTTGTTTTATTTTATTTTTTTATTGTTAGTCTATATTTTATATATAAAAAAAATTAACAATCTTTTGATTTCAACTTGTCACATGGTATGTGGTATATTCAAAACTATAAAATTTTAAATAATGCATGTATTAGCCTTGTGTATTACTAATACCTTGTTTGTTCTTTTTCAACCTACTCCCTCCATTTCATATTAATTAAATTGTTGAGGTGTTTCACACTCTTTAAGAAAAGAAGATTAAGACATAAATTAGGCTTAACTTTCTATTTTTACCCTTATTAATTATTATTAAAATTATGATTAAAATAACTAAACATTAATTAATAACTAATTCCAATACTAACTAATGAAGGGTAAAATTGAAAAAACATTCTAAAAGTAGTCTTGAAAATTGAACTATTAAGTTAATTTGAAAAATGAAAAGTGTCTCAACAATTCAATTAATATGAAATGGAGGGAGTATGTATTTGCTAATACCATGGATTTCTAGGTATTAGCAATGCAATGGTTTTAATGCATGCATTAATATGATAAAAGACTCAATTGTCCCCCAAAACTTTTTTTACATCTTTTCCACCATAAAAGTGAAGGGTATCTTTATAAATAATTTTTTTTAATGCAATACGTACTATTTTTAATGCATCAAACCAAACAATACATTAAAATAATCTATTTATAATTAAATGCAAGCATAACTAATACATGCATTGCTAATGCAAGCATTACTAACTCAAATTAATTACTTATTTTTATAGTAGTGAATTTGTATGTGCTTTGCGCGATTTTTTATATATATTTTTTAAAAGTAAGAATGTCAACTTACATATGTACAAAATTAAATTCTATAAACTAAGTAAATATCTTATATCAATTTCTTTTCAGTTAGATACATAAAATGTCAATATATATATATACAAATATCTGTTCTACAGATTACTCTCCCTATCTCATTATAATTATCTCTTTAGCTAAATAAATTGTCACTTTAGAAGTATAAAATTGAAGCTAATAACTATTTCAAACTATACCCTCAATATTAAAGAAGCATGCACAATATCTGAGAAAAAATGAATAATTTTATTTTGTTAAATATAATAAATTATTATCGGTTATATTTACTCTTTTCTTGATAGCGTGAAATAACTTAACCGTTAAAATGGGACATATTGAGTAATTATGAGCATAATTTTGTGTGTCTCAGTATACACGGGCCTAGATTGGGAAAACCCAATAATAGACATGGGCCAGACCAGCCGCACACTGGCCCACCAAGACCAAGTAAATCACTTCGAGGCCCAATATATTTGTCTTCAGCTTTTTGAAGTGGTTCCTTTCCACTTTCATTCCCTCGGTAAAATTAAGGAAAAATTACTAAAATACACATGTTATGTTTCCTTATTTCAAATATCATATTTTTAACGGAAAAGGGTCAAAAATGTCCTTAAATTATGTGAAAGGAATAAAAATGCCCCCCGTTTATAGTTTGGCTCAAAAATGCCCTCACCGTCAATACTTTGGTCCAGAAATACCCTTATAGTTACAAAATGGGTCAAAAATGCCCTTTTCCGAATAAATATATATATATATATATATATATATATATATATATTTTTAAACACATCTTCTTCCTAATTAAAATATTATTAAAGAACACTATTCTTATTTTCTTTCTTCTAAAATCACTTTAACAAATAAAAACGTAGGAAATATTTTTTTTCTTCTTAATCTCATTTTATCAATTAAAATA
>JAJOOS010020801.1:0-31347 GCA_029582725.1 Solanum chiquidenum | reverse complement strand
TGTATTATAATTATTTTTAAAAATATATTATGCTTATTTGGTAAGAAGTTGACACATTGTATTATAAGTGTATTAAAATGTGTGATAAATGTATTATCTATCAATAAAACTTGTATTATATGTGAATAATAAATTATTCTTTGTAATATGAATTAAAAGTGTATTATACATGTATTAAAAGTGATCAAGTGAAAAAAAAATATTATTGCTATAAATGGTAAATATTTTTTATTTATAGTATATTTATGTAAGTTTCCCTAGATACAATAGCTATGTTTGTTGTGTCGCATAATTTTTTTATTAATTAATCCAATAAATAGTGACACATATATTTATATTCTCCCTTTATCAGTTATCACTAAATCATAGTTAAGTAATTTATATTTATTTTACTTTAAATTTTGTTGCGGTCTAATATATATATATATATATATCTGTGTCAAAGAACACATTCTCTTGTATTGGGCATGCCTAAGAGCTCACATTGATGAGAAGGTTTGACACCTCGATGTCTGCTCTTCACCACCTGGAGCTTTAGTACTATATATGTTTCATGAGTTGGGTTCGCCCATTAAAGCGGTACGGAATTGTGTTAGAACGTCATCAGACAGTTTGGTTTATATTTGATGTAGACGTTAGAGTATTGGGAGGACCTTTCCCTAGTACGAAAGGACAGGAAAGGAGGCACCCTTTAATTTAGTATATCAATTTAAAATTTAATCATGATAAATTAGTATGATTTGGTGTAAATATTGGCGCGAATAAAAATGAGGTCCAAACTTAATTATACCTAAGATATCAAAATACGATAGAAACTTACCCACATCGAAGATTTATATCAAAATAATAAATACTTGACATATGTATTATCAGTTTACCACTTTAACATTTAACTACCAAAATTAATTTACTTGAATTAGAGTAAAATATTGGTGCTAATATAAATTTATTCTTCCCTCTCTCTCACACTATCTTGAAAAACAACAAATCATTATGCCTCAATATGGTATATTCCATTTTATACACAATGATTTTTTTTTCGTCCATTAAAGTTAGTTATTTTTAAATTCTAGATTTCTAGTTGATTGATTTTTCTTATTTATTCTAACTTTACGAAATGAGTGGTGCATCTTACTTGGTATCCTAGCACGGTAGAAATGTCTTCATTATGATAAATAAATACTTCTTTTATTTTTTTAAAATATATGTTCTTATTAGTCCACTCGGAAAATAATAATATATTTTTGATTTTGGTGACAATTTTAATTGAATTTTCTAGTTTAACCTTAATAACAAGTTTTGATTAGCGCATAAATATCATGACATATTTAAATAATAATTTTTAAAGTCTTGTCACCACACAAATATGACTTATTATTTGATAGTCAAATAATAAATTAGGTAATTTTGACCTCATGCTTTTGAATCCCACAATTCTCTCCGTATGGAATTTTAATATTTGAAGCTAAGTTATAAAAATAACTTAGATATACTGAGCTAAATTCCATATTTCTTTTCGATAATCGATTCAAGATGGAAATATGATTATACAATGTGATCGCCCTGCACTTAGTGAAGTATCCGTTGAATTCAAGATTTAAAACTCATAGAAATACAATCGATTATCTATATTTTTTGCATTTCTAAGTGAAGTATACAATGGATTCTATATATCATTCTTTGAGTGTGCAATTTTAACATTTTTTAGATCAAGTACTATTTTATCTATATTTTTTGCATTTCTAAGAGAAATACAGACTTCAAGTCGAAGCTATTGATTCAACTGAACTCATACTGTCAACTCTACATACATACATTCATATATTTTATGAATGTAAATCAAGAAAATCGACATCCGATAAGGCAAAAATTTAAAGAAAAAAGAGGAAATTAAAGTAAGCATGATATTATTTGGGTACATGTTATACATTTTAGCAACAAAGCAAAGTACTTTAAAACATATTAGCATAAAATAAACATGGATTAATTTTTGTTTGCATTTTATAGTACTGGTAATTAGATGATATTATACATCGATGCAATTTTCTTCTTGCTATAACCTCAGATTCTGCATAAGCCTGTTCAAGAGAAATTATTAAAAATAAATAAAATTAATTTCGATACACTGATTTGTAAAAGAATTTTTACGCTATTAAACAAAAACTTAAAATATTAGGCAAACAACGTGTTAACATGTTAAATAACACTGATATTACAAAATGTTTTTAACCTGAAAGGTATTTTTTTATTTTTTTAAAAAAAAGGACGATTAAGTGTACAAAATATCTGACATTTACACAAGAAAAATGTGACATAAACAACTTACATTAATACAAGCGTTATTGATTGTTTCCATATTAGGTACCAAAGTTGCCTAAATATGTGTTACACCATGTGATGATATACTTATTAAGACAAAGATATAATTGTTAAACAATTTTGTTTTGTATAATAATAATAATGTGGTCAGAGATTAATTAAGATGTAGGACAATATGCATGTGCTCTAAAACAAAGTGGGATTAGATTTCATGTGGGTTACTTAGAGCTTAATTAAACAAGTAGGATTAAATTTCATGTGGGATTGCTTAATTAGGAGCTAAAATATCATAAGTAACATTTATAGCTTCCTAAAATAGTAAAATATCAAACAATCCATAAATTTCAAGTACTTTATTAAACTTAAATATGTCTTTAATTAGCATAAATATAAATATTCAAGTAATATACATTTATAGTATATTCCTGTTGTCCTTATTTACTTGTCAAATATTTTCTAATTTAATTTTTTTGTTTACTTGTCATTTCTGACAAATCAAAGAAGGACAATTTCTTTTCGTATTATACTCTCAATTTATTAACATTGAGTTAGTGTCTTTGAAAAATATAGTGAGTCAATATATTTAAGACTCTATCAATTAATAGGGATAAAATAATAAACTCAGTATACTAGTCATGTCAAGTCAAAATGGACGGAGAGAATATATACAATAGGAAAATATTGTAACACTATATGATCTCTTGAGATAATTACTAGCTATTTTTTCCAGCTTGATTGAACTCTCTAAAATTGTTGTCATTCGTGTCGTTTATTAAAAAATGAACTACTTATGGAAGACTCGATATGCACCCCTCGATATTCTTTTAAGAATCCAAACAATATAGATATATATTACAGGTAATTTCCCATAACATGAAAAATAAAACAAGTAACATATACAACATGTTAAAAATATACGATGTGCATTTCACTGTCAGTGAATATAAGTTAAAAACAATAAGATTAACAATACCTTTGTTCATTGGCATAAATTATTTCATTGCTACTAGCACCCCCTATAATTGGGCAAAGGAACTTGATCATTTTCTATTTTCATGACATCTTTTACAAGCAATTCATAGTGCCTCTTCACTTCCTCTGCTGATTTTCCACCAACACACCTAGCAATGTTATGCCACCTATCAGGAGTGTCTTTGTCAAATAAAGCCAATGCCTCTTCAAATTTCTTGTTTTGGTTTTTTGTCCAATTGGCCATTGTGTGTTGAGAAGTAATTGGAAGAAGGAGAAGAAGTTCTAGAAGAAACTAGAGTACTTAGGACTAATTAAGTCAAGGGGATTGTATGGACAAGATAGGTAAGCTTTGTTATTTATAGGGATGGAGGAGAAAGGTGCCAAGGAGGTGTGGCCTGATCGTTAATGAAGTGGATAAAAATCATGATAAATTACTTTTTAAATTTCAAAGAATCAGCAATAATAATATATTGTTTGTAATTTTATGTATCAAATAAGGTCTAAAAAGGAAAAGTGTATATGTAGATTTTATTCCTAATTTTGGAGATAGAAATATTGTTTCTCTAGGAAATTCTCCAAGAGATAAATAAATAAATATGTTATGTGTTTTGATTTGTCTAAATTTTGATGGATAAAATTAACTGGCATCTATGTTGGTGGTGGTAGATGCAAATTCAAATTTTACGTTTATAAATTCTAAAAAAGACAGTTTTCTAAGTTTTGAATAAATTATTTATATATACTACTCAATGAATTTCTCAATACAATATAGTTGACTATCTTTTTTTTTCTAAAAAAAACATTTTTTATTCAACACATGACAAAAACTTCATCTCCGCCTCTAGTGAAGGTAACCGTTATCTGATGAAATTATCAAAGTGCAAACAAGTTGGCATAAACGCTTTACTATTATACTAATTTATTTGATTATAAATATCTGATGCAATTACTGAAATACATACAACATGTTTAGCTCAAAATTCAGAGGCGAAACAACAATTTGAGTTTAATGAATTCGAAATTCTAGTTTTTTAAAATAATTAAATTTTGAAATAATAAATACATGATTTAGATCAAATCTACTAAATTCAGTTAAATTCGTAAGTCAAACTCTAGCTCCGCATCTCCACCCCTGGTTTAGACACCACTCTCATAATTTTTATTTTTTAAAAAAAATATGAGGGAAGTGTTGGGAGTAGCTAGTTGGGGAATCTCTTTTTCATTTTCTAGGAGGGGATCTAGTTATACATAAATGTGATTCTTGTAAGCAACATGAAACGAAGCTAATGGAAAGATGCATGTGGAGGAAAAAATAGGATAAAGTATTTTGAAGTATCTTTCTTGCTTTTTATAGTATCATCATAAGCAAGTGGATCACCTAGCTGGTCCATAGGATTTAGATCCCTAATTTTATTTCTATTAGCACGTTAAAGTGTGTGATCATTCAAATTCTAGTGTCGTAATTATCTTATATATACAATAATGTTTCATTGATGTTATTCCCTTTCTATTTAATCAAGATTTGCTTCTCCAAAGTATAAAAATCAAGCATGAAATCATCAGAAACTTAAATTTAAATCTAAAGAATGATTTGTCGAATTAATTGAGTCACCATTGATATATCAACATATTTAGATCGTCAAATGCTTAGGAGTTTCTTTATTTGATCATTTAGTTTTTTTTGGATATCTTGTTTGTGTACATCTTCACTTTATTTTCGATAATATATTAAGGGCTTATGCAATTCACTTGTTGTCTATTAAACGAACGTGAGAGAGAGGAATTCATCACCAACATTTGATTGGATAAAACAAATTGACTTTCTAATCTCTATTTGTTTTTTGAAAGTTTTCTTGGCCATAGTTTTAGAAGAGAAATTATAAAAAAAATTCTTAGTGCACTAGCATTATTGGATGTACAATTAACTAGGCACATTATTCCATGTTGTTTGGAATCTGTCTCAAGTAGATCCTTTTGAATAGAACTTTATGCTCTGACTGTACATGGTGTACAATAGAATATGATTCTTCTTTTTTATTTTTAATTTGATTTTCGCTGATTTAGTACCAATCTATCGAGGTCTGATTAAATTTAAATTTCTAAAAAAAAGTTTTACATTGAAGTTAAAGTACTTTCCGACAAAAACAGCTCTATATTAACTAAAACTTGACAAGAGTCATCGAGAACTCTGATAAAAAATAATATGATTCTTCATTGAGACAATATCTAATGTTACACCAGGATACAAGTTAAATGACTTTCAAGCTAATTAAATTGACACACTACTTTTTGTCTAACATTTATATTTCCTGATTTGGAAATTAAAGGTTTGCACAAATAAAGAAATTCAATGTTGATCCAAAGATTGACGGTATGATAAGTTTTTTTAGATGGTCAGTCAATTTTTATCTTATTTAAAATAAAGGCGCTATCATATTGCGCTACATTCCTTTTCATTGGTCTACAACAATGTCATTGTAGCGAATCTTTGCACATCACTCTCCCTATAAATCAAACCTCTTTTTCAATCATCCTCTACATCATTATTATTTTTCATAAATATCTAATTTATCTTGTCAATTCTACATTGTTTTATTTTTATTCATTTATATAGCACTAAAATTATTAAACTATTTTTTATAATTAAAAAATCACCCAACTTTACTGGAGTAAAAGTCATCAAACTATTTTATTTTTATTTTTGTAAAATATCACTCAATTTTGCCAAAATATCATAAGAAGAAAATAAAACAAAAAATATTTGATATGATATTTGATGATAGTTAAGTAACTTCTTGGTTACAAAAAAAAAATAGATTGCGACTTATTAGAAGTAATATATTCCTAGGTGATGCTACAAATTATAGTTTAGTGACTTTATATGATATTCTAATCAAGTTGGATGATTTTATATATTTTTTACTAAATATTGTTGAGTGACTTCTTTTTGGAATAGTGATTTTTGTTTAAATCATGTATTTGTACTAAAAAAATTTTTATCAAACTTTGTATAAGTATTTAATTACGAACTTAATAACTAAAATAAGTTGAAGTTCAGTGACGAATTTAATATTCATAATAACTTTAAATCCTAACTCCACCTCCAATTTTGAAACCTTTGAAGATTATCAAAAAGAGGGAGAATATCCTATTATTATATATAGACAAGTTGTTTGGAGTGGAGGGCCCTGATTCTCAAAATTTCATAGGTAAATATTCTGCAAAAGTTGCAAATCTAATATATGTTTGATATATAACATCAGTCTTGTAGTATTTTAAGAATCTTGTTATTTGAAAATGATATGGAATAAAGCACCACAATTTCCCCTAAAGTTTGTCTTGGTTTGTCTTCTCTATGATTGGTAATCATGAAGGATATTTTTGTATAATCTTTATAAAATTGTGGACTATGTTATTCGAATTCTTCAAAAATAACATTAATTATGCGTTTGCTACTTGGATTCTTCAAAAAAAAAAGTGAAAATATTTAGGATTTTTTTTCTAATGAAATAATTTATAGGGGCGAATTTAAGAGGACGTAATGTGTTAGTACACACTGCATTCGACTCAAATTATATATAAAATGTTTAACAAAAATTTGATAGGCTTGAATCTAAAATCTCTACCTATTATAATATCATGTAGCATTATATCAATCGCCTAAACTAAAAACTTAAATTGTTAAAAACGCAAATAATATAATTTATTATTTTTTATTTGTTTTCCATCTTTGTCTGAAGTTCACATTAGATCCTCAACTAAATTTGAATCGCACATTGCAAGGCCCATTTGGAGGCGACGCTCCCAATAAGATTTTTTACATACCAAGACTCGAACCCCAAAACTTTTGAGTAAGGATGAGTTTATCCCACTACTGCACCACAGTCCATGCCAGTAAATAATGTAATTTATCATCTTATCTTATATGAGGTAAAAAAAATATGGTCACACATATTATATATTCAAGTAGCTCAACTTTTCAGAGTCAACTATGTGTGATATAGTGCTTTTGACTATGCTATATGCACTATGACAAAGCAAATGGATTGCAAAAGGCAATTAGAGAAGATTTACTCTGCTGACATACATTATAGGATTGTGGGAGTCAATGGTAAGAAAATTAAAGAGAAATTCCTAAAGTTTCATTTACTGCAAAATGGGATTTTAAACCAATAGCCGGTAAGATTCTATTATTTACTTTTCCTAATCAATAAACATATATATTATACATGAATTATACATATATTCACCGGCTATTTTTCATTTAAGTGATTTAGATAGGTAGATGCTTAAGTGAGGTCACAAATAATAATTTTGGTATCCATATTAGAACCCAACTAATCTGAATTTAGGTAAAAACACTCTCTAACAGGATTTTGCCGTGTTCATGACTCAAACTCAAATACGAAACGTCTAATTAATAGTGGAGGAATCTTATTTGTTCCGTCACAACCCTGATTGGTTAGAAACAATATATATAGCTACATGCTAAGAATTGAAAAACTATGTATTACCTTTCACTGAGATTATCCCCTTTTAAACAACTTGCTTGAGGATTCCTTATTAATGCTATAGTGGAGGGTCCTTATTCACAATTTTTTTAAGTAATATTCTTAGAAAAGTTGAAGCAGGAATCTATGTACATATACAGTAAAAACAGTCTGATTTTAGCCCCACCTTTCTCACTAAGAAATTAGTGTGTTCTTTGGTTCATGGTCCTCTTTCAAATGATTGGTAAATGGTAATCATGGAGAATATTTTTTTTTATCGCAATGGTGTCAGGGCTAGCTTGCATACACCAAGGGCGAAGTTAGGCTTTAACATATAGGTTCAGAAGAATCTTGTAGTTTTGATCCAAACTATATATGTATATACAATCACAATGCGTGTGTTACGAAAACAACTAAATACACATATATAAAATTAAGAACTCAAAATCATGAATCCACCTCTGGCGCAACTCGATTATTCCAGTGCACACCTACTATGTATGTCATACTGCACTTGAAATTCCTTGTTATACTCTAGGTGTAAGATACTAACATTGCAAGTTTTCAACCACTAATTCTTTTGCCCTTTTGAGATTTTTAAATAAAAAGGAATCTTGTTTTGAAACCTTTCAATTGGAGCTTTTTTTTCCTTCCAATTATCAACTTTGGTGACTTATCAGAAATCAAAAGAGGTACACCTTTTTAACTGACCAGTCATTTTCCAGTAAAAGCTTGAGAATTACACCAAAGGATGAATAGAATCTTCGAATAAAGGGAAAAGTATTTTGTTCAAAAAAGATACTCTAATGACAAGGACGGCACAAAATTGACATTTTTTCCTAAAAATATTACTTTACAAAATAGTTCAACAAGAAAATATCGTCCACTGTGTAGAAATGAAACCTCAATATTCTATCAACAAGAACAAGATCCAACAGAATCATCATATATCCATTGGTGCAGCACCTTTATCCGTAGGGGCACCCGCTTCAGGTACTGCTGGTTCGATATCAGCAGCTGCATCTGTGGTTGCAGCAGGAGCAGCTTCTTCATGACCAGCTAACTCGAATTCATTGATCAATCCTTGGATAGTTTCTTTATCCAACATATGAAAACCTTCTCCAACTCCTACCACAGCAACAGTACAATTCGTGCTCGTTAGCTTTTCTCCTTGCAATGTCTCCCTCAACGCAAAAAGTGCATCCTTAAGCAGACTTCCTCGTGAAGAATCAGTGAAATTCTCAAACCTTCTCTCCAAATATGTTTTTGCAGCTTGTGACCGAGATCCAATGGCAAAAGCTTGGTATTCAAAGTAGTTACCACTAGGGCAATTGTAATAGAGGTGAGCGCCAGATTCGTCCAGACCACCAACAAGCAGGCCAACGCCATAAGGTCGTTTCCAGGACCGTTGAGTACAAACCTGGCCCCAAAAAGATGTCAATAGAATATTGAAGGAAAATAGACATCAACCTTTTGAAACCACCTTATCAAGTAGCAGCATATGTATGTCAGTTATAATCTAACAAAGGGAAACAGACAGATTATTGGGTACTAAAGAAAGTCTTCTAAAATATATCATAGTTCACACAAGTTACAAGAAACCATTTTACTCACCTAGATACAACTTCTTCCTATTCTGTTTTGAAAACCTAAAGTAATATGTGAGCCCACAAGTTCTTATCATACGCTAAATAATGTACACTTAAATTCTCCTCTTAATAAACTAAAATATTAGCAAACCTCCGCTTGGCAACTTAGACATAACTTGCCCCAGATAATAAAATGGAAGAGCATGACAATAAAGGACATACACATGCAAGGCGCACTGAAGGTTATGGTAAATAGTAGTGGCTTACAGAAAACACTGACGGTTGCAGTTGAAACTCCCTTGTCCAAATTGGTTATGCTAAATAGTTGTGGCTTAAAATAAACACAATTTTCCTTACCTGGTTAGTCTACCACCTAATCGGTGTAATACTTCTGGAGGGAGGCTAACAAGAAAACACTAATTTGAAAGACAGTTCAAACAGTCTGGATGTATACCATGCTTGATTATAGTAAGACTTAAAAAGAATTTGAGATAATCAGTAAAATGCCAAATGCAAAATAATTCTGTCATGCTACAATCAGTAGTACACTACCTAGTGCCTACCTCTATGACCCCTTCTCTTGGCAAAACGACCTCCAACTAAAAATAATCTCATAGAGTACATATAGAGAAGTGAGAAGGAAAAAAATGAACATCATGTCTAAAAAACTAACTAAGAAACCATGAAGCATATGCAATTAGTTAAAGGCTTATAGTTGTATCAGAGTTGCAACATTTTGCTAAAAGCACTAACATTCTGAAAAATCTTTGTTCGAATGCTCTCACCAGTAGAATCAGCGATCTCGAAAGCTCTACATCAGCATAATCAGAGAATCACTCGAAAATATACAAAGATCTCAAGCGAAATCACCCCAGAACCTATGCCAATCAACTACAGATCTTTTCTAACATGTTATATCTAAACCTAATCACCAAAATATTGGCCAATTAAGAGAGAGAGAGAGAGAGCTCCCATCGCTAATTCACAGGGCATTCACCTATTCTATTGTCACTTCCTAAAGCTACAGTATGTGATTTAGTAATGGATTAAAGGAAGGTACACTTCGTGGAGTTGATAATCAGTTCATAGATACTGCAATCTCCCTTTATTTATAAAAGAAAGTAACTAGATTATCACTAAATACATCTAGAATGCAATGCAGAAGTTCATGAAGGCGGAAGGAAAGAAACACTGTGCCTGCTTAACCAACTTAGATTTTGATTCTCAGCTCCCTACGCCACTTCATCCTCATAATAGCACTGAACTTCAAGTTGTCAACAGGAAATTAAGGTCCAATAGTATCTTAAGAATATGCATCCCATGAATAAGGAATGTTATCAAAAAATGAAATGTGAGTTCGGGCAATTGCTGGCACAGGGAAGGTTATGCACAAAACCACATCAACAAACTGCTTCCCACATTCAGTCCAGAAATGCTCTTATGCAGCGTACGTAGATAATATATGGAATACACTATGACACTGCCTTTCTATTTGAAAAAAATTATAGCTTACTTGCCAAAAAGAAAAGCTAAACTAGAAAAAAGAATGAACGTAGGTCTGGTGGTCAAACAAAGGATTGAAGTAGTAGTAAATGAAAAGAACACTATCTCTCACATTGGAGAAATGATATATGACGATGTAAGAACACAGCTAATTCATATCATAGAAATAAACACAAACATGTCAAGATCAAAAGCTTGTTACTGGGTATGGTCAGAGCTAGTGGTTAAACAAAAATTTGAAGTAGTAATAAATGGAAGGAACGTTATCGCTTATATTGAACAAATGATTCATGATAATGTAAGAACACAGCTAATTCATAGTAATAACCACGGATATGTCGAGAGCAAAATTTTGCTCCTGGAGTAATGCATCCTTTTTTCCATTATGAACTACACGCTTTAGCTCTTCCCTTCTCCTGTCTGCTAGCACTCCTGCCTAGAGCTAACAGAACGACTGAAAGCATGAGCAGGGTTCTCACGGTTTTTGTTTTCAAATCCCAGCTAAAATGCAATTTCATTTCACTAAATACAAGGATACTGAGCAGAAACCAAATGGAACATCAAAAATAAAACCCTAGCCCCTCAATTTCCACAATCCAAATACAGCATTTCACTTCATCAACAAACAATAATAGCGCACGCACACAACAACAGTTTAGCAGAAGCAAATGCAAAACATAAACTAGGGGTTTTGATAAACATTTTCTCACCTGAGCTTTATCAGCGAGCTGAACAACAAGTCGACCAACAGGCAACGCTGATTCATAAGAATAACCATAATTAATACACTCCGAACGCATATACCGAGAAAGCACACGGCCGTCGGCGGTGAGTCCAGCTATTGCAACACCGATATGATCTTCAACTTTGAAAATCTTCTTCTGGTGAGAAGAAAGTTCGGAATTAGCCTTGTTGACGCACGCGAGAATCACGTGAGTTTTCGATCGAAGACCTATTGCTGCTGAACCTTGTTTCACTGCTTCCATTGCATACTCTACCTGAAATAGCCTTCCCGCCGGCGACCATGTCGTCACGTCGGTGTCGTACTGATTTCTGAACATCTTCACTCGATTGAATCACACTCGTCGCTCTGAAAATGCTTTCTATATGTGATTCGTATTTTAGTTTCTTTTTCTACGAGGCAAAGTGGGAAGAAAGGGGGGTTTTGGTTCACTTTTACATAATGATGATCGTATTAAAAATATATTTTTATTTTTATTTTTATTTCGTCACTATGATAGAGTATAATATATCAAGAGAAACATATTTTTATTACATGTTTACTCTCATTTTTCAAAACATATACATCAATTGATATGAATGTTGTAGTAAAATAATCATATTACTTATTATTGTGACAGACGAAAGGAAAATAAGACTAAGATAATTTGGATATATGCAGTGGAGGTGCGCTAGCACCCCAATGAGGAGATGCCAGAGCCTAGTTGTAGAGTGTATGTGGTGGGGTACATGTAGGCCGAAAAAACTTCATATTATCGAGGACATGACTTTAGATGAGAAATGAAGGTTACATATTAAGAGAGAAAGTTAGTTGGGTTAGAGGATGTCTTGCTTAGCTAAAGTTTGTCTAATTATGTTCCATAGCTATAATTTCGTTTGCTATAAGTATTTTTGTTTGTATATTTCTCTTGCCAATATAAAAATAGAGCAAGTGTATATATAAAATACATGTATTTATATATTTAGAAATTTTTCAAAATCCGTTTGTATATTTTGTTTGCTAGTATACAAATAAGATAATTTATTATGAATTTTTCATAACTTATACAAATCAAAATGTATGAACAAATTGTATACAAAGAGCTAGAATAAACATATACAAATCTGGATTTATACAATCAGATATCAAATTACACATTTATAGAAAAAATTTAGATATTATAGCCGCAAATCATAAATATCTGAAACTATAACTAAATTAAATAATACACTATAAATGTTTGTCATTTCGCATAATTTTCCTTTATTAATTGCTATGCTTTCTTCTTTTATAACTCGAGTTTGATGCACTTGACCAAAGGTCTTTCGAAAACAATCTCACTAACTATATACATTCTACCTTCCTCAAACGCCATCTAGTTTCAAATGATTAATAGTTTGTTTGATAAGATAACAATATCTTTTCAAAGTGAATATTTTCAACACGACTGTCAAATTAATACTAGAAAAGTTCAAATTATATGCACAACGAGGGACTAAGTTCTTCATGTTCCAAACAAAGTATAGTTTAGGGAGAAAAGGAAATTTGCTTCTAGGTCCTAAGAAGGTTGTGCTTTAAGCCAAATGAAGGGCATTTACAAGCCAAGAACATGAAGCATAATTGCATTTTGCGCATGCATGCGATTCTCAGCTTGGGGGAACACAATGGAGTTTGGTGCTTCGATAACACCATCGGTAACTTCCACTCCTCTTTCTGCTGGCAAACAATGCATAAAATATGCTTTTTTTCCAGCTAGTTTCATCAGTTGTTCATCCACCTGTAGAGAAATAATGTCAAGCATGTTTCGGTACAATAACAATACATGCATCTGAAATACAGACAGAGTTCGAGTTTATTTGATAAGTTAGGGCACAGTTGGTTTAAGGTTTATCATTTCTCATGCTCCTACCTGGAATCCTTGAAATACTTGGCGGCGATGTGCAGCTTCTTCCTTCTGTCCCATGCTGGCCCAGACATCTGCATAGACAACATCAGCGTCTCTAACAGCTTCTTTTGGATCATTAGTTATCTCGATTTTGCTGACTCCAGCTTGTCGTGCTTTCTCAACTGTTTCCTGATCAGGTTCAAAACCTTTGGGGCAGGCACAAACAAAGTGGAATGGAATCACCGCAGCCAGAAGCAGCCACGAATGCACTATGTTATTTCCATCGCCAACATAGACAACCTAAATTTGCAGCCACCACTAGGTTATTAAAATCTATTTACCAATACAACCAAACATGGTTGAGATTATCTGGAAGAAATCTGAGATGTTTGAGGTGTTTTAACTTTCACATCCACCACCCTCTGTTAAATGAATAATTTTAGTTGGTGCAACTTGTAAGAAGAACAATGCTGATAATATAGAACACTTGTTGGATTTTTTATGCTCATTTTTTTCTGTTTAGAAGTGCAGGTGAACATGTACAGGAGCTTAATGCCTTTTGATTGAGATCTACTCTTTTTGCATTTTCTCGGTGAACATAAATAAACTGTAATTATTTCATCAGGAAAACTAAAAAAGAGCTAACCTTAGTTCCTTCCAGCTGGCCGACATGTTCAATCATTGTAAGGGCATCAGCCATTATTTGACAAGGATGGTTATAGTCTGTCAGGCCATTGATCACAGGCACAGTTGCATATTTAGCTAGATCAAGAATGTCCTGCAAAAGAAAAGAAATACAATGGATACCATTATTTGATTTGCAGAGAGAATGGAAGAAAAGGGGGAAATATTCTTAAACTCAGCGGACAGATAATTCAGCCCACATTTCTATTTAGACATGAATGGCTACACTCAATTAACTTGCTGGGAGAGGTACAGCAACATCATCGAACTGCCATCATCTGTAAAATATAGTAAATTAGAAATAAAGCTAGGACCAAATTTGAGCAATCATTGATGGTTTGCATCTTTGTAAACCTAGAGAAAAAGGAACAACAAAAACAGTTTGATGTCCATGGAGTCAAACGTCAACAGAGTTTAATCATTACAAAGTTTGTAGGATCACCAAATATAAATGAGCCTTCTCTTTGCACCACCCCCAACCTCCTCCTCACTGCCCCCGGGAAAAAAGAACAGATTTGTTTCAACTATTAGATGGAGTTGCCAAAAGAGGCTTTGTGGGATTTCACTGGGTGTTGTTGCCAAGAGCAGCTTTAATCAAAGATGTAAAATGTGGACTGGACAACTATAAGACTACAACATATAAAAATATTATGTCATGTTTGTTACAAGCCTTAATTCTTACCAAGCACCAGGAAAAAGTCACAACAGAAAACTCACCAGCATACCTGATGAGCAAAAACTCTAGCCATAATGATATCATTATAGCGAGAAAGAACACGGGCAACATCACGAGTTTCTTCCCGCTTACCCATCTGTATATCATTTGGTCCCAAATAGATTGCATGTCCTCCAAGCAAGTAAAAACCTGTCTCAAAAGAAACACGTGTCCTCATGGAAGGCTTAGCAAAAATCATCGCCATAGTTTTACCCTTGAATGGGAGATATGTTCTCTCTCCTGATTTCAGTAACTCTTTAACCTCTCTGGCTCGATCCAAGATGTTCAAAATAGTGGCTTTATCGAAATCATTTATGTGTAGAAAGTCCTTTTGATTGGCAGTTCCTGGAATAGAAAATTACAAAGACATGTTAGAAATATCCAGCCTCAACAGAATCTGATAAGAAGTTGTACTTAACAGCACATATTTGAACATGTTCAGATATAGCAATCATTGATCCAAAGACAAGGTTTAAGCCATTGCCAAACATGCTCTTTTGACAAATTATTACTATGAGTAGCTTTATGATAAATTTTCTTAGCATTCAAGTTCTAAAAAATGGGAGAAAATTACATGTTGTTTCTCTAATTCATATATTATTTACAAGCTATCAATCAGTTTTAATTTTTTTTGCAAATAATGGAAGATAGCTCTTAGGAAACTGGCCAATCAGACACATTAACATAGACAATACAAATGTCCGTGTATCAAAAATATGTCTCACTCCACAGCAGGAAAACAGTTAAAACTAGAATATGTCAAACAATTTTAAACAACACATGCCTGGTTTTGGGTGATTATAAATACTTGAAAAAAACTATAAATACCAAAAATTGAAAAAGTAAACGAAGCAGCTAAGAGTTAGTTGGGTATAAACAAAAATGTTTTCCATGGAAAATAATTTTCATAGAAAATGTTTTATTGTTGGCCAAAAAATCATTTTTTGGGATCATTTTCTAGTGTTTGATTGCCATAAAAGACAAAAAGCCGGCAGGTAATTTACCAGGTAGAGATAAGCATATGAGGGTAGTGTTTTGGTCATCTTTCTGAGTATTACAAATTTACAAAAACGTCTAACTGTTGGTTGAATCAAATGACATAACTTGTTGAGTTTGGATGCCTGTGAAGAAAAATGACTTGGGAACACAAGTACTAGATTTTTTTTTCTCTTTTGTTAGAAAGTAAACATTTCTAAAAACTTGATGTAATCAGACTCTGAAAATCATTTCATCAACAAAGATATCATCCAGGAATTGATTTACCATCTGCCAAAAACACACTCAATCACAAATGAAGCAGAAAGCAAACAAGCTCAGTCATCCAATGTGGATGATATAAATAGACTTCCTAGACCAGGATATGAGCATATGCAACAATATAGCTCTTTTAGACAAAGTTCCAAGAGAAAAGAATCTGAGTTTCGGATAAATAAATTAAACAAGGAAGTTACAAATTCTGTGCCTTTTTTTATTAAGTACTTTTTCTTTGACACAGACTAGGCATTCTCACTGTCACTCAAAGCATTTTTCTTTAGATGGATAACTCATCAAGTACTTGGCTTCAACAAGGATTATACAAACTAGACTCTGAGCCTGGTTGGATGAGCTTATAACTTATAGCCAAAAGCTAAAAGTTTAGTATTTCTAGCTTACGTTTTTTGACTTATTTTTGTTATTTTGGCTTAAAAGCAAGTGCATAGAAGCATTTTTTTTCATTCTACACAAACACTACAAAGCTGCTTACTAAAAGCTATTTTGGCTTAAGAGTACCTAAAACAAGCATACAAAAGTCTGCCTAAAATTGAAACGCGATTTTCTGCTTATGACAACACATTCCAAGCATAATCAAACCTTGCATTACAAAATCAATCAAATCGACAGCTCCAAAGGATAAAACAAAGCTCAAATTAAACACACGGAAACAAAAAGGAACAAAAAAAATCGAGAAAATGGACCGGACCTTTTGCAATAACCGAGGAAGAAGGAGCTGCTGCTGAAGATGTGGTTTGACATGCGATGCGTTGACGTATCGCCGGAAATGTGACCGGAGAAGATACTATTACACCGGAAAAGTGAGACGATTGCTTGCCGGAGTGGGAGAGAGTGGAAACGGAGGAGAAGGAAAGGTTTTCCGGTGATCGGAAAGAAGATAACTGAGAGAAAATGGCGGCCATTGTTTTGTTGTTTGGATGGTATTGAGATTAATTTGGGCAAGTATGGCAGAGTGTTTGTGTTAATTAATATGAATAAACCCTACTGAAGCATAACTTCAAAAAACTTTTTTTATCTCTTTTAAATATTTTCAAATTGTTAATTTTCAAAAACTAAAATAAATAAATAAGACAAACAAATTAAAATATAAAAATATAAAAATTCTTAAAATACTCTCGACTAAAAATAGGCACATTAATGAAGACATGTCTGCTTCTGGTGGCTTCTTCTACATAATGAGTAGGAAAGTAATGTTGAATTTCATAGTTTAATATGGAGAGAAGTACGGGATACACCCTTAAACTCGATGAGAATTACTATTTTCGTTCTCAAACTATTGACATCCTTAAAACACTCTTTAACTTTATTAACTAAACTTAAATACACCCCGACCTTCAGTGGCGGAGCCAGAAATTTTAATAAGGAGGTTCAAAATTTAAGAAGTAAACACATGAACTAGTGGAAGGGGTTCGACATCTATTATACATACCTAAAAGATAATTTTAACTATGTATAAATAGTAATATTTTTCGCAGAGGGGGATGAACCCCCTCATTATATGCTGCCTCTGCCCCTGCCTACCTTGCAGCATGAGTGAAATAAACACCTAAATTCTCGTCAAGTTTAAGGGTGTTTTCAATACTTTGCTCGACTTTTTATTAAGAGTTCATGTTCCTATAAGAGTTTGAGACCACTTGTTATGTCATGTGGTATATTAGGGGTGTATCTAAAGTTAAGTTAGTCAAATAAAATTGTGTTTTGAAGGTTCTCAATAGTTTAAGGATAAAACTAATAATTTGTGTCAAATTCAAAGGTATTTTCAGTACTTCTCGAAATATGAGATAGCTTCAATTCATGTTTTTTTTAAAAGAATTTTTAATCCAAATATTTGATCATTTCTATGCATACAAATTAATTTTATAAAATATTTATCATCTTCTATTAATATAAAAAAAATCATAGTATAAAATTAACAATATCAATATATTCAATATAATTTTTATAAAAAAATAATAATAACTTGAAGCAAAAAAGGTGGATCAAATAAGAAGGGAATACACAAAAATAATTCCCATAATAAGATATGACGACTTGGAAAGAAGTGACATTGACCATAAAAGGTATTGCCACTTATCAACTTTAGATATTGCCACCAAGACAGGATAAGGATATGTTCCTAGATAAAGAATATATGGAGAATGAAGATTATAAAAGAAAATTAATAGTTAATAGTGAGTTATATTTATTATTATTTATTCTTTAATTCTATTAATGCCTTTTATTTCATTGCTTCGGTTATCATAGTAATCAGTATGTGTTGCTATAATTTCTTCGTTATTAGTATTATTCATTTGACTTCTCATAACTATATTTTATTTTCAATCGAAACAATTTCTTTGTCATCAAAAAATAGAAATAAAATATTGCACACTTTAGATCGCCAAAAAAGTATAAGAAATTCTACAGTTATATTTCCACATATTTCTACTTAAAAGATGCAATATTGTTGTTGTGTTTACTCATAAGATTGTCTATTGAGGTATTTGGGAATTAAAATTTATCTGCACTCAATATTTACGCTAAACTAATTAATACATAACAATTGAATCATGAATAGTTGATACACATTCTCACTTTAATTTATTCACACTAGACTATAATGAATAGTGATTACATAACACATTTCTTCACATAAATAGTTAGCGCATCTAATATTTACAACATAACAGATTTCTTCCTATCTCGCTAAACTATGAACAAATAGTTTATAGGCATAATGCATAAACGTGATCTTTTAACTTGGCTTCAGTGGACAATTATGCCCTTCAACTTTGAGTGTACACAAGTATACACTTAAATTTGTATAAAATTGAACAAGTAAACACACATATCCTACCTGACATAATACACGTAGAATGTCAAATTGTCATGTAGGACGAATGTGTTCATTTGATCAATTTTATACAAGTGTTTACTTGTGCACACCTAAAATTGAAGGTCATAATTGCCAGCTGACGCCATATTAAGAGTCTCGTTTATGTATTATGCCTAGTAATAATTTAACCATGATAAATTAACATCTTTTGAATATAACACTTTTAATAGGCCACTTGACACTTATATTCACTAGTTCTTTACATAGCCAAGAACAACAAGTTTTACCAGTTTCAGTTTTTTTCTTCTTAACATTAGCATTAGAGTCTATACAAATATACAATATATACACAATTTTTTTACATATTTGAGGAAAAGCTATATATAATTGATCTTCAATGCTGATCGTATCGATAAATGGTTTCTATATACATATCGAGTTCTTGCTTCAACAAACTGCAACAATCCTGTCAAATTAGAAATGAAGCAATTTTCTTATAGGAATCATCTTTTTCAATCCCAAACTCGTTTAAATCGAAAGGGATCGATGTATATAGGAAGAAAAAGACACTATTGGATTTGCGGGAAAAAAAGTGTGTCACTGAGAAAGAAGATTGAAATAACACACCTTGCTATGTCCAATTCTTGTTGGATCGAAGTTGAGTAAGTTTGTCCCTCCAAAGAGCTACAATAACCAGGAAAACATCGGCATAATATATAAGTATGCCATTTAACTTGACTTCAACTACATCTATGACCTCGAACTTTGATGTGCACAAGTAGGCAGTTAAACTTGTACCCTATCAGATATTTAACAGTCAGCAAACTCGATTTCTAAATCTAATCTGGTTGGCGACAACATGTTGTCATGCCAATATCTCTCATCATCTGTAAATCCCCTCCCTGCAAGTTTCCACACATGTACAACTTGCCATCTTTACAGTAAAAACGACTACCCGTACCAAATTATCTATCGCATTTCGCTTCTCGAAATTCAAACTTTGACCACATGTTAAAAGGTATGTTTTCATCATATTGACATGAGATGAATTGCAAACTATAGTAGTTTTTGTATAACTTTTGAGTATCTCAATTAGTCAAATTGACTCTCGAAAAAATAAAAGCTACACTTATTTTAGGACGGAGGAAGTAAACAAAAAGATTTTAACACCATGAAAAGGTAGACCTCAAGACAGTTATATGTTAATGTTTGACATGATAATAATATGTAGTTATGTTACTAATAAAGTCTACCTGCATCTCTGTATCGTTCTTCGACTGCAGCAACCAGCATGTTCCGCACAAGAATAAACTCCTTTTCATCCGTGGATGGCTGCCCAGCGGGTCTGAATCAAAAATGCTAGTCAGAACTATATTTTGTTTAACTTTATACAAGTTTATGCGTGACACACAATTGTAAATGAGAAAGAAATTCTTTTTCATACACACATAATGAACATAAAACAATTTCCCCCACTTTCCAAATGCAACTCATTTTGAATAGTATATCTGCAAAACATTAACTTACTTGTCAGGCCCAGTGAACAATAGGCCGTCAGAAGAGGCAGCACGCGGTGCAAGATCTGCAGACTCAACAATCCTTACGCCATCACTGTATGCCAAGTTTTTATTGACTTGTATCGGCACCTAGGAAAATTAGAAACAACACAAGTAATTAAAATTGTAAATAAAATTTCAGTTTGTGGTTTAAAGGGGATTGTTAACTACTTCACCTTGCATTTCACAGCGATGTTGATTGCATCAGAAGGACGAAGATCGAAGCTAATACTCTCAGCATCGTTATCTAACTGTTAGTACAACCACATGAAAGTTGTTAAAGCTGCATACCACAAAAAATGTACACATAATCGGGTCAGCATTCAGCAACAAGTACATTTTTACACTACCTTGGTTAGATGTAACTGAGCAAGATATGTCTCGTGCTCTCTCTTGGTAACTCGAACAAGTTTAACCTTCAAATTACAACTGTCAGATTAAGCTTGAAAAATTGTGGCATTTACTGGTAAATGCACAAAGAACAAGCTTACTGTGTAGCCCATCTTTTCGACCATTTCCTTCAAAACTTGATACATTGTTGGTCTGGCCTGAAACGGAGCAAATATTTGTACCTTTTAGTAACAGCATAAAAGCTATGCTTACTGTGACTTTTGCTGAATGGCCTTATCAGAATCAATATAAAACAGAAGACGTACAAGTTGGACATTGCGTACAGCAGCCATGAGAAGCACACTTGACATCTCCACTGTTGCATAAAATAGAGACACAACATTAGAATCCCAAGCGACTGTACGTTCACTAAGACAATAAATGAATCATGTACATACAAACAATTATAGGAAGAAGCAGCCCAGTCCCGTCCTCCATCTTTAGCACAACCGCTGGGTTTGGGGAATAATTATGTACATGAACCCCCTGCGGATTGTTATGGACGCATTTCACATGACTTCCATCTCTCATCTTAATCATGAAACCATCTTTCCCGCTATGCACTTCAACTACACAGGATAATAGGGAAGTCACCACAAAAATTGCATCGCAATTTCACTTTGACATGTGTTGACACTTATTGATTGATTGTGTCTTAAGTTAAGTGAAGCAGTGCTATCACGGAAATCTCGCACCCAAAAGTACGGAATACAGGGTATTACATGAAGAAAAGATTGGAAAATTCTAGACAATATTACTTCATCGTATTGTGGAAAATTCATTTCCAAAAGTAGAAGGTCCCATCTATGGTTCTTCACAACCTTACTGCAACAACAACAACATATCCAGTGCAATCCCACAAGGTGGGGTCTCTAGAAGGTAGAGTGTATGCAAACCTTACCATTACCTCTCCGAGGTAGAGAGGTTGTTTTCGAAAGACACTCGGCTCAAGTAAATCAAAGCAGTAATTAAAAGAAATTGTTGAGTGAAAATATAGTTTTATTCATTTTTACGAAAACAAACAACACACATCAATACAACAAACAAAATGTCAAACACAAAGCACTGAACAATAAAATCAACATACCTGCTTCAACCACGCTAGAATTCACATAATCATCATCACTTTCGTTAAAATTCTCGGCTGTACTACCACTATCATTTGATGATGAACTGAAACTACATCCGATCAACTTGCTTAAACGTGATCGTGGTACACGAGCCACATTAACCCGCTGTCTAGGTATTCCATTAAACCCCAAGAACTCACTCCTCAGCATCTTAGCCTTCACTATAGGTGAACTATATGCACCTGTTTTCTTTCCACGAACCAGAGGGAAAACAACAGGCCCTTGTAGAGAGCTCATTTTTGCCTAATTTGAAATTTATTACACAACGATTAGATTATCATCCAGTACATTGTTTTATAAAACAATAATTGATCTTATACTTCTGATGAAACACTTCATAGTAGTTTCCTTCTTACAGTTAGTACTTAGACACACAGATCATACAAGAATATAAATTCATCAGCAATGGTTAAGTGATACTCCTTAACATAATTAAAATGTCAATGTTGTGTTTATTTTTCATGCACCAAGAGGGAATGATCAAATTTTCATTTATAGCACTGATATGTAATTTCTGAATACTCTTTTAATTCATGATCTGCTTTGATATGCGTTACTTGAGCCAAGGATATTCCAGAAACAACCACTCTACCTCCAGTAAGGCTAAAGTTTGCATACACTCTATCTTTCCCAAACCCCACCCATAGGATTTCACTGAGTATATTGCTTTGTTGTTACTCTTTTTGTTGGTGAGAAATTCTAAATACTTCTTTCAATCGTCAAAGAATGAATTAATCAAGTCTGATGACCAGCTTGCAGCCACATCCACTAATCCAGAGGTACCTGCTACCTCTATCCAACATAGGTAGTAGGTAACTTTGTTCCCCGAGACTTGGACGGATAGGAAAAACTATCTACTCCTTCCATCCCAATTTAGGTGGTAGTGTTCAAATTTCTAGAGTCAAAAAAGTTTTTCTTTTGACAACTATATTTTCATGTGCCCTTTTAAATATTTTGAATTATCAATTATTGTGATATACAATATCTTTGAAGTAATTTCCAAATATGTAAAATTTATTTCAAACCCTTTAACTTGGTCTCAACTAGCATTTATGCTCTTAAGTGTGCACAAATAAACTTTAACTTGTATAAAGTTAAACAAGTAGCTACACACGTCTTACATGACATAGTACATGTAGGACACACGTAGGACGCGTGTGCCTACCAGTGAACTATGAACCTAGACCTCATAAAACTTTTTGTACTTCGTTCTATTCGAATTTCGAGTAAATTCAAATTCAAAATTACAACATCAACTAATCTTCAGCAATGAATAAACATAGAAAACAAAAGTTAGGTCAGATGCTTTCAGTGATCAAACTGTTTCTTCATTTTATCAACTTCAAAATTAGGAAATCAAATAATCAACATCGAATACAATATTTACGCACCTGAATTACAGAGTTCTTCACAAAATCTCTTAATCGATCTTCAGCAGAACTGCAAAAATCAACAGCTACCGATCACCAATTCATAGCTTCAACCACAAAAATTACAGGATGATGAAAAATGAAGTTTCTTTCACAAAATTTGAGAAGAAGATATTTAACTCAATTGGCGAGAGAGTCACAATTTATAGGCAGGCAATACACTGTTATCAATTTGACATCTATGCCCTTCGCGCCAAGCAAAAATTACTTTTTCTTCAAGATTTTTTTATTTTTTTTAAAGCTTGAAATCGAATACTTTAATTAAAAATAGACAAATAATTTATTGTAACTAGGGGTGTTCGTGGTTCGGTTTGAATCGGTTATTGATAAAAACCAAAATCAAATCAATCTAGTCGGTTTTAAATTTCTAAAACCAAACCAAACCAAACGAAAAAAATAACCGTCGGTTTGATTTAGTTTTTCGGGTTTATCCGGTTTGAAAGTAATAGTAATTTTTGTGAGGACTTACGTCGATAGACACAAACATCTAACACATGAACAAATCACAAAAAAACTATTGTCGGTTCAATTAAGCAATATTACAATTATCATTACACGAACAAAGTGTGATTATTAAGAGAAAGTGTGATTATTTTATGTGAAGTAGAGTAGATAAAGATTAAAACGGATTTTAATGGACTTGGACTTAGGATTGTTATAATTAGGCTAAAGTGTTGGGCTTGAGGAAATTGTAAAGTTAAAGACTTAAGTTAATTCAAATTAATAAAATATTTATATTTTATTTATGAATAATATATAAATAATTGTAAAATTTATATATCTAATTTATCGGTTCGATTTGGTTATTTTTGCGGTTTTTTTTAGTAAAACCAAAACCAAACCAAATAATATCGATTTTCAAAATTTAAAACCAAACACAACCAAATATCGGTTTTTTTAATCGATTTAGTTCGAAGTTCGGTTCGATTTGATTTTTTAACCATAACCATAAACAACCCTAATTGTAACATTTTATATATACGTAGTAACACAAACTAACTACAGAATTAATATCCCGATCTTTTTTTACATTTAAGAATAAAAAATATATCTAAAGTATCCGGAGTTTTTGAGTTTCATATATATAATTAATTATGTGTGTGAATGTTCATTTAAACAATACTCTCTTTTTCTTTAATTACTTGTCTATTTTTGAATTGACACACCTATTAAGAAAATAATGATTGTTATAGTGAGTTTACAATTTACCCATATTAATTATAAAGTGGATGAATTAAAAATTTAAGATTTTCAAGAAATTCTATCTTTTTTCAAAGTAATTAATTGAGGGTATAATAGGTACGATTTTTTGTATTTTCTTGATTTGATAAGATGGACAAGTAAAAAAGGAATATTGAAGAAGTAATTAGGGACATAGGGAGTATATCACCAAAAATGTTTATCAAACACATCTCAACTATCAATTGTTCGCATTTCATATTGAAAATATCATCATCATTCAGATGGAAAAAATGAATAATTGATGGTTGAGATGTGTTCGCTTTTACTAACAAATCAATATTCAAAATCATTCCACTTAGAATCTTGTACTATGTCAAAACATGCATTTCTAAATTTTCGTAAGGCCCTCCTGAAATTCCTTTCAGAGCCTTTTGAATAATCTTAATGAATTCTATTATTTCACTAATTTGTACTTTTGATCAATATTTAGCGATAGCTCAAATATGAAACTCACAGTAAAATATACAGTCTTGAAAATTTAACTCATTTTCATTTAACTAAAGATAGCCATTTTAACATGTAAATAAAACAGTTACTCACCAATTATAACAAACATATCCATTGAGATTTGAGATGGACATTGACACAAAAATCAATTAAAGAGCTGCCGTCCCTATTAATATCCTTGAAATTTTAGAATAACACCAAGAACCCAATTAGATTAAACTTTTCCCCTCATCGGGTGATCAATATTTGTATTGCAATTCGACTAATTCAAGTTCTATAATTTGATTTTAACAAAAAAACGTTTTTTTATCAAATATGATTTCGTTCTTTTGTTCTTTTCCTTTTACCCCTATCTAGAAATTTTCGGCCTATTATCCATTCGTTAACCCTGATTAAAGATGAAAGAGTACTTGCCACAAATTTTATCAGACTATTTAGATGTTGATGCTTTAATTCATATTCAGTATGCAACTTTTAGACTCAAAGTATGGTCCTTCCACTAAAATTAGACGACAAAAAACATAACGTACAAGTGGAAGTGTGACAAATGGAAATAATTTTATCTTACTTGTATATGTCCAAATATCAATTATTGGTGACTCTCTCTATCCATGCCATAAAGAACAAAACATTTTTTTGGTACTTTTCTAGCTTTAGACAATGAGTTATAGGAGAAGATACAAGAAGAAGAACTTATGATGGCAATGAGATGAGCGGGTTGGATTGAATTTAATAATATTAAAATTGTTTAAGTTAAACCATTGATCACTTAAATATTATATAAACTGAAACGGATTGGTTATGCTCAAATAAGTTGAAAATCGGATCATAATCCCAACATACTGAATTCTTACTAAGTTTTAAATTCATAAGTTTTTTTCTAAAATAAAAATAAGAATTGTTTGAGTTCCTAATAAAAAAAATTTCCTTATATTATGAGTATATACGATATATCAAATGAAAAAAAAAATACTTATACAAAGTTTTTATGTGTTAATTTGACTACATACTGAACTAAATAGGTCAAAATGAACACAATTAATAAAATGAGCGGGTTATTAATTCACCTAAACGAGTTGGATGAGTCATGACTTTATGAGTTGATTTTGTTACTCCTAACATTGAACATGCACTTATTCTTAACCATTTGTTTTTCGGAAACATTGTTTTAAGTAATAACTTATTTATGTAATATTTGAGATTATACGCACAAAAAAAAATTAAAAATTTAAATTAAAAATATCTAATAGAAACGTTTTATCATATACTAAAAAAATCACTTCAAACAAACCTTAATTTAAGTGTCGTCAATTATTATGTTGAAAGCATCTATCTTAATTATATCCACATACAATGTGAATGAGTTTTTTTCACAATCAATAGCATTTAATAGCCTTAAAGTGACATGACATTGTTACATCTTTTTACACTAGCAATCGTTTCTGGGAAGTTCAATTCAAATCTAGTGAATTTTTTTGGTCTAATACAGGACTTGAACTAAAGTTACTGAATTCGATTAAACTTATCAGACATAAGTTGTATCAAGTGAAAATTACTTTTCCTAGATTCTAAATATAAATTTTGTATATATATTTATTGAATTTCTTAGTACAAATAATGACATTAGGTGTTAGAAATTATGCATTTAAATTTTGTATATAATTAGTAGATTTCTTAGTACAAATACAGGATTTGGATTAAGATATGAATTCAGGCATTCAGCTGAATTTATACTTAATCTTATAGCTCTATACACTAAGAAAAATTGGAATTAGCTATGAATCTCATCTATAATTCGTCACTAAATTGCTCGAAACAAAAAAAAAAGTTGATGATCCCACTATAACAAATTATACACTATTTAGCTATAAAATTTATCTGTCGGGAATTTGTACTTTTACGTGGGAAAATGGCATTGCAACATCATGCTAACTTTGTGATATAATGAACTCCAACTACTTTGTGAACTTCCCCAACTACCTTTACTTTTGCAACTTGAAAAAAACATTAATGCATCTTTAATATTGTTAGCTCCTCAACTTCTTTGAATAATAAATGGTATTTTTCTACAAAAAAGTAATATTCTTTTTTTTTTGAAGTAGAAAAAATAAACAAAGTTCTTTCTAAATGGAAGAAGATTCAATGATAATTATTGTTTTATTTGGAATTATTTTATGGTCTACACTTTTTTTATTAATTAGAAAGGCTTTTCCAAAACGTTCATTTGATTTTTGCAATCGTTTAGTTTCTACAATTCATGCATCTTTAGCTGTGACTTTGGCTTCTCTATCTGTACAAGATTGGAGCTGTCCTGTTTGTCCTGTGGCTTCAACATCTTCTCCCAAACAGGTAATTTTTTATCTCGATTTGCGCGCATTTCGATTATTTCATCAGATACGTTCTATCTCTACTATTTTTGGACATCTTATATTTTTAGTGACTATTGAAATTTGAAATTTGAACTTTAGTCTCTTATTATAATTCGAAGATTTTATCTTTCCTTTTTATCATAAATAAAGCGAAAGGGTTACTTTTAGCCCTTTCAAGAATGAAGCCTCGTGTGACGCTATTGGTGTTAACACTTCGAATTAATCTGGAAATCCTAGTCACAGTTTTAATAATAATCGATCCAAATTATTATGTCATGAGTGTTTATCTGTCTTTAATCTAGAGTTGTTGAGTTGTACTAATAATAAACTAAGAGTGGTACGTCGATCTATTTATATATTAAGAATTTAAGTTGTACACACCATGTAGTATCATGTCACATATAGATAAATATTCTCAAAATGTGAAATGTGAATTTTAAGAAAATATAATCAATTACATGCTATAATATGTAAATATGGGCACTCGTAGGATATTCATGCGTAAGCTTTCTTAAAATGTGAATTTCTAATTTTGAAAGAAGAAAACCAGTCACCTACTACAATATGTACATATTACTCAATGTTGTGAAAAGTGTCTTATCGTGACTGTGTATAAAACTTAAACTTTTTTTAAAAAAATTATTCTTTTGCTATTTTGAAGTTAAGATCTAATAATGATTATTTTTGGTAAAAATAAAAATCAAACAGAGGAAGGCACTTGCAGTGACAGCAGCCTATCTTATTTATGATTTTGGTTGTTGTTGTCTATTTGACAAACAAGTGAGGATTGATAACTTGGTTCATCATTTGGTGTGTGTTGTTGGAATTGGAGCTGGCTTTGCATATAAATTGGTAAATATTTCTTCTCCTAATTACAAGTCCTCTTTTCCTTTTTCCTAATTAATTAGTTTTATAGTTTATTTGGCCAAATTTTTGTTAAGCCAAAAAAATTTCCCCCAAAAAAAAATACTTATTTTAGAAAGTTGGTATGTTTGGACTAGGTTTTAAAGAAAAAATGAGTGTTTTCTGAGTAGTAGAAAAAAATTGTTTTTCATCAATATGAGATGTAGTGTAGTGATGGAACTGCTCCATCCTTAATCAGAGATTTCAGAACTCTGCGGTGCGAGATTCAAATTTAATCGAAGCTCCAATACATGCACTGGGCACTGGATAAGAAACCAATAAAAAAAGTAGCTTTTTAGAAGCTATAGAGGATAACAATTCCCCAAGCACTTTTGGAATGGTCTTGTTCTAATATTTTTATTTTGATAATCACCTTGTACTAATATTTTTATTTTGGTAATCATGTTGTCCGGGTCAATTTTTGTGCACCTTATTCTAATATTTTTATTTTGATAATTATGTTGTTTGGGTCAATTTTCGGACACCTCAACTGATTCCACGAGATATCATCCATCTCCCACCAACAACAAGTACGGTAAATTTAACCGCTAAGGCTAAAACATAGGAGAAGAAATAACTAGACTTACTAGTGGAATTTGAATCTGAGGCCTCATGGTGCTCAACTCACTTTATCGATCACCAGTCACACCTTTGGATGCGATTATGTTATAAGCAAAATTGTTTTTTCAAATTGATTAGCTAGATTAGAGCTGTCAAAATGGGTTTGGCCCGCTAGGCCGGCCCAACCCAACCCTTGAATTAGATGGGGTTGGGCTCAATTTTTTCAGCCCATTTAGGAACGAGGCTTTTTAGAGCCTCATTTGGCCCTCTGGCCTCGTAAGCCCAACCCGCAAGCCTCAGAGGCCAGCCCGCGGGCTGTGAATTTTAAAAATATTTATTATATATATTTTATGTAGTATTTTACTTGTTAAGATTTTGTCAATAAATAATTTTAAAATACCAATATAAAATCAAGACTATATTTTTTACATATCTTTTACATTTTAGGGTCATTAGCCCACTAAATTTTCTTTTAGCCCAAGTCCATTACTCCATTATAACTAAGAATCTTTGACCTCTTTTACTTTTATACCTAATTTTTCACTTCTCCTTTATTGTCTTGTTTATGAAAATAATGATCATGTAATATTTTTTGCTCGGATGAAACTTATGAATGTTGTATCTTGACTATTATGTATTTGTTTTGTAAACATTCACTGAAGTATGTGTAATTCATCAGTGTTCGTATTCTTTATAAGAGGAAAATGTTATCCGTTTTTTTGGTTGAATGACCAATCCGTCCCAACCCGTGGCCCACTTAGAGCTGGGTTGGGCTGCTATTTGATAGGCCCTTCAATTAAAAGGGTAAGCCCGTCCCAACCCATTTAACTCTCTAGTCTGTTAGGGTTGGGTTTGGTTGGATTGGGTCAGCCCATTTTGACAGCTCTAAGCTAGATACAAACTGCTAATCTAAAAATATCAAAAAATCAAAAAGCACGATTACAAAAAAAATACTTTTCAAAATAAACAGATTTTAAAAATTTAACCATACGAGCTATAGTTTATCTTTTAATTAGTTACCAAATGTTTACTCACTTGTTGCAGTGTGGTTCAGAAATGGTTGCTGCATTGTGGATAACAGAAATTTCAAGTCCATTTCTTCACCTAAGGGAGCTTCTCAAAGAACTTGGATATAGAGACACTGATCTTAACTTTGCTGCTGATGTTAGTTTCTCAAACTTTAATTCATATGCATTTTCATTTCACTATTAAAAAATTGCTATTTTCTCAGCAAAATGTTCATTATCTATTTCCACATATATTTTAATTGAATAGGTGGATAAAAAATAGTAATGTTTACCTATGGAAAAATTAGGAAATTTTCCACTATTTTAGTGAGAATCTGTTTTTTAGCATGTATTTTTTAAGTGGACTAGCTCAGTAGAAAAAAAATCAAGTTCTATAGCACAATTTTTTCAATGATTCACGATGGAAAAAGTATTGATTTCTAGTAGTATTTGAAGGAATAATCAGAAAAGAATAATAATAATCATTTCAATGAGGCGTACCTAAAATAGGTTTTATAGGTTGAATTGAACTCATTGCTTGCGACTTCTACTATACTAGATATGAAAGGGCCCGTTAACGGGCCCAATATTACAATCTTAAATATATTATTTCGCAACCAAATATTAAAATGCATCTCCGCGTCGCGGACTTGCTCCCAGACAGTATTTTCTTGACCATTTCTCATGATTAACTATCTAATACTCATTTAATCATTACGATATCTTTCCTACCACAAATAATAACCTTGAATTCATAATTCAAAATCAAGGTAGAACTAAGAATTAAGTCTTGAGAGTTCTTTTGAGTCCTTTTGAGAAAGTCCCTTAGAGTCTTTTGAGGAGTCTTCTATAATTTATAATAACTTGTTACAAGACTCGAGTAAGTGAGTATGAGAATGATGAAAATGTATTGATGAGTCTATACTATCATCGAGATCCTTTACATCATGAATAATAACTCTTGAATTCATAATTCAAAATTCAAATTCAAGAAAGAGCTAAGAGTAGAGTTCAAGAAAGTGTTTGAGTTCAATTGTGAATCCTTTGAGATCAACTATTGATTTGAGCTAAGTTTTGAGAAAGTAAGTATGAGAATGAGAAGAATCAAATACATGAATTTCATATTGTTATTTAGACCCTCGAGTCGAGTCGTTCATGTCCATAAATTCCGCATGAACTTCATAAGTTGAATATCTTTGAGAGGAGTAGTATCTTCAAGTTCTAAGTCTTGAGTACTGAGTTCCCAATCATTTAGGAATTATATTCCTAATCACGGGGCTACTACATGTTACCTATGAAGGTCCTTGAGTTGAGCAATTTATGCATATAATTCCGCATGAACCCTAT
>JAJOOS010020800.1:0-32726 GCA_029582725.1 Solanum chiquidenum | reverse complement strand
CATTTCTAAAGTTTTTGAATATACCAGAATATCATCAATATAAACTATAATGAAATCCAAATAAGGATTAAAAATATCATTCATAATCTTTTGAAATTCTGACGGAGCATTTTTTAAACCAAAGGGCATCACATTCCATTCGTATTGTCCAAACGGAACATTAAATGCCATTCTATAAGAATGGTCTTTAAATATTTGAATCTGCCAATAACCAAATTTTAAATCGAAATTTGAAAAGATATTAGCATCGTATAACCTTGTTAATAAATCCCTTTTATTTGGAATATGATACCTAATCCATTTTAAATATTTATTTAAAGGTTTATAATTTATAACTAACCTGGGAACACCTCGTTCCTTTTCTGCTGCGTTATTAACATAAAATGCAGTACAAGACCAAGGCGGCTTGGAGGGTTTTATCAAACCTTTTTGTAATAGATTATCAATCTCCTTTTTGCAGAATTCGACCAATTCAGTATTCATCTAACAAGGACGATATTTGGTAGGAATATTTTTCTCAGAGAAATCATCTTCGTATGGAAGAGCCACAATATATTTTTTTCGATTCCAAAAAGCACTTGGGTGATCAGCACAAATATCAATGGCTATTTACTCAGAAATGAGTTTAATATTTTCCTGTACTTTAGTAGATTTTAAAGTATCAAACATATTCATACTAAATATCTCAAGTTGTAAATAATCAACATGCTTTTGTTTATTTTCAATTAAAGCATTAATATCTCTAGAAATAGGTTCAGTGATAAAAGTATAACTAATATCATGATTTTTGTAAGTAGCAGAAAATTCTTTAGCATTTATATGAGTAAAAGGATATATCACATTAATAAATGGAGTTCCTAAAATAATAGGAGGATTCAACTGATTTTTTACCAAGAAAAAGAAGTGTGGAATACAAACTTTATTTTGGCAAATACGAGTATTAGATAACTTATACTTTATATCTAAAGCATGTCCTGAAGCGAATTTCACCATATGAGTAGTTTTTTCAAAATATTTAGTAGGCACAAGACCTTCTTGAATGCAGCTTACATCAGCGCCACTATCAATCATAGCTATATTAGTTATAGAAAAGGCATTATCAATTAAAATAGTACATTTAACATACCATTTATGAGCTATAACAATCTGCATCATTCCTTAAAACATGTTTTGTTTAGGATTAATATTCAAAGGGGTAGCAAGAGTATTTTCAGTTGACTCATCTATTTTACCTTTTCCTTTGTTATTAACAGACTCAATTTGAGTAAGACGATGATCACATATAATTTGATTTTGTTTTAAATATTTTATCTCTTCCTTCAATTGTTCAGTTTCTCCTTTTAAATCATCAAAAGAGGTATCACGAATTACCATGGTTTGTTTGGATGAAATTTTTTTATGAACTTCAGATAATGAATAAGAAGCAGAATAATTAAATTCATCTTTCACCTTTTTATCATTAGAAATACTAGGTGAAGCACTAGACTTGCTTGTGGCTAATTGAATAATTTTTTCACGAAGAGTATTATCCGTGACTTCCTTTAGAAGCTCAATCACGTTATCGACAGTGATAGTGAACATGCTCATATCTTCGAACTGAGATTGAAGCTTGTAGAACTCATCATGTTCACAATGACAGATATCACCATGACATTTGCAAGCATTATTCGAATCTTGTTGAACCTTGTTTGAAGGCTCAGGTTGATCATCTTCTGTTGCATAGCTTGCTTTAGATTCATCATAATCTGATTCAGAACTAGAAGTGTTTAAGAAACTATAAATCTTTTCCTGAATATCTTCTACGAGTTCTAGGCTTTTAAGCTTTTCAAGCTTACAGTTTGGAGCTATGTGCCCAAATTTTCCATATTTATAGCATTTGATCTTATCAAGATCTCTTTTGGACCTATTTTTGGTAAATCTATTAGATTTACGATGAGCCCTACGCTCTTCTCTTTCTTCTCTAGTCCTTCTCCTAGATCTTTTCTTGTGATGAGATCTATGAGGTTCTGACTTGGAAGCTTATCCTTTGGATTTAGAGGTTTTTGGTAATCCAAACTGAGTATAAAAATCTCCCATTTGAGATTTCTCTCTAAGCCTATCCATCTTAAGTTGTCTAAAGAGTTTAACTCATTGCACAGAGTAATGCCCTCTTGAGTACAAGCTCCTATAAGCTTTCCATAAGTATAATTTCCATAGGGAATTATTCCCTGAGAATCTCTAAGAGTCTTTTTTACTCTTTCTGCAAATAAAGAAGGGAGACCATCTATAAATTTGGCTTTCCAGTGCTCAAGACCATTTTCAGGTAGTTCCATTACCCGACTTAAATAAGTATCTTTATACTAATGGAATTCACCTAAATGTTTACATGTAAGTCCATTTAGTTGAGATCTAATGGTTTCAAATTGATTGGTAAATCTACCACTAAAATGTTCTAGGATGGGTAAGACTAATGTATAAACCGCGTCTTCTGTATTTTTAACTAGAGCAAAACCTAAGTTTTCAACTCCTTCAGATGCAGCCTTAGCATTAATGACTGCTGCTTTAGCATCAAGGGTCATGTAGTTATCCCACCAGCCCCTTAGTTGACCAGTGAAACCTACTATAATCATTTTGCAAATGGTCATGTCAGTGTTATTAACACTTTTGCATACGGTAGAGTACATAAGCATCCTATGAACCATAATAGTTAACTGTCTATCGGTTAACCCATCGAGATTCCATTCATAAATTTCACTTCCACTATAGAAAGTATTGGTTTGATTCCAATCTCTTTCTTCTATTAAAACATCTTGAGGGATAGGTCTAGGATAGTAGTATGTTTGCATACTAGGTTTTCTAGCATACGTAGTATTACCACTATTTTTCTTTGGATATCCTTAAAGTTTATTAACTTCCATTTCCACTTGTGTCTTGAAATCGAAAGTGGCTTCCATTTCGTCTACAAAATCTTCAGCAAGACTTATAGGCTTTGCACTGGCCTCGAATTTTGAAAACTTTTTATCTAAAAGGTTTTCAAGATCATGAAGGGGTCTAAGAATAAAATCCTGAATCTCTGGAGACCTTTGAATAGAGACATCATGTTGCTTTGACGTAGATGCCTGATCAGAAACTTGCTTTGTAGATATCAATTTATTTATTTGAGTAATCAGAGTAGTAAGATTATCAAGTTTATTATCAAGAGAACTAATATGTTCGCCAATAACTTTTACATATAATCCTAAGTAATTATTCTGGGAAATAAGTCGATTAATTTCATTAATACTTATGCTGCAATCTCATTATCAATAAATTTTTGGAAGGCAGTAAAAGTAATACCTGTATTATTTGATAAAATAAATGGCGCTTGCGGAGGATAAATATAATTAATAATTTTACCTGTTTCATCTTTGTATGATCGTTCAAGAACATTGATGAATAACGGCATATAAGTGGTTAAAAACCAAGGTACAAAGAACATAATATGATTATGTAAAGCACAAGTTTCATAAAATTCTTGAGAAATATTATTTAAATCTTCTGTACTATAAGTATCAAAAAACCAAGTTTTAAACCGGTTCCATTTTTCATTTGAAAATTCTTTTTGAATATATTTTCTTGCCAGGGAACCTGGGCTAAAATTTATTTGGTATACATTCATTATTCAAATATCATTAAGATAATACATTTCGGATGCTGGAGGAATATCCTTATCAGAAATATCAGATGATTTATCATTCGTTTGAACAATGTTTAACCGAGGATCAATTTTAATTTTTTATTTTTCTGCAACTATTACAGTAGATAACGTATGTAAAGAAGCCGCTTGATTTCTCGCTGGACCGTAAAGAGGTTCAATTGGAGAAATATGCTGGATAGCCAATCTTCTATCAGAAGCAAAAGAATGTCTATTATAAGGGACACTTTTTTCATCAAATTGCATACAAATTTTTCCTTCGGAGTTTGAATGATATGAGAATAATCTGAATTAGTGACAGCATCGGTCATTTGTTCAGGCGGTATAACGGAATCTAGAATTCAAGTAGTAGGAAAATTAATTTCTTCCCATTTTATAGGTCGTCTAGTAGTGACCTTAGATCTGGTGAAATTAGTTTCTATCAAAATAGTTTGATTTATCATATAACTTACCATAGTCATAAATGGTTTTTATATTAATTTTCGAAATAGTCCATTTGTTTACCAAATCAAGATTTTGAGGTATATCTACCTCTTCTAAACGAGAACTTTTAATGTCTCCTTGTTCCATGAAAAGAGAAATTATCTATGCCGAAATATTTCACATCAATCATATATATACCATGAAAGTTCCTAGGCTCTGATACCACATTTACAGGATCACTGACCTGGCGGTAGTCCGCCCAGTCATAGATCAAGCAATTTGATATCCTTAGAGGTAGTCCTACTACATAAGAATAAAAATACACAGGTATTTTGACATAGCTTTAATGATTGTATGGTTTAATTATTTTACCCAAGCAAGGGGCCTGTCAGGAAGCTAATACATACTTTTATTGAGCCCATGTGTCTGATAGTTCTAATCGGGTATGAAGGTGCCCTTTTTAAACAACTCTTTTTGGGCTAAGATCACGACTTGTCAGACGGAGTCACTAAGACAAAGACAATAAAAGTAGTACTAGTTCCGACTGTACCTCCATCTTGGAACCAAGTCAAGAAGTCATGCTAAAATTCTTCTGTATTTAAATAAAGCTTAGATCCGTTCATGATTTATGTAAGAGAGAAGTTAGTTTTCCGGCATAGATAAATTTCTTTAGCCGGACATAGTCACGGCTTCAATCATAAGGAAAAACTAAAAATAAAGTAGTACCTTGTAGCAAACAACACACTCCGGCCAAAGTCCGGCAAGTCTTTCAATACTCAGAAGAGTTACAAGAGAGAGAGAGAGAGAAAATAGAAAGAAGAAGTGGTTTCTAAAACCTGCCTTCTTTACAAAATAAAGCCCTTATTTATAGAACATACAAGACATCTAGGAATAGTAAAAACGGGTCCCTTATGGGGCCTAAAACAGTACATCCACTGTTGATAGTGCCTTTTTACTCTTGGTGATGCTTATCTGCTAAATCTTGTCTTTTAATTTTTCCCAAAAAAATCTTCGGCTTTCTTCAGTGTATCTTCTGACCTTTCTTCTTTGAAAGGTTGAGCATCAGACATATCTTCACTCGTTTCACTGCGCATTGATGAATCTGATTTTGCGTAGTGGCTTATTTTTAGAAGAAGATTTTTCTTTACTTCCTCTAGATATTTACTAACCATCTCATCTTTTTCTTCTTCATCCTGGTTAGATATTCTTCTAGCCATATGTATTACTGAGGTTGAGGCATCAGTCATAATTCCTTTATTAGGAATCAATTTATAATCCTGAATAATTTTGGTTATTAGATCCATCAGTTCTTGTCCGTATATAAACTTTGTCTGAGGGTCCTTTTTCATCAACTTATCCCAAAAATTATTGTAATAAGTTCTGTATAAATAGGGGATTTGTTCCTCAGTATAATCTACTTCCGGAATTCATTTGTGAATTCATGAAATAGAAAATTCTATAAAGAAACATATCTGTTCAATTTGTTGAAAATAACAAATATAGTTTTGATAGTAAAATTGGTTGAGATCTGGAGAATACTTGACCCATTCTTTGTATAACTTGAGAAATGGTTCGGGCAATATTTTTATTGTTGGCCCGTGGTATGACCACCAGTCTAAAAACCAATTGGGGATAGGGTTAACGAATATCTTCGCACATACTTTAATGAACCAAGTATGCTTATGTCTTTCATTATTATAATATAGGACCTTATTAAAAGCCTAGATATAATTCCAATATGTAAAGTTTACCATCACTTTGTTGAGTCTAAATTGTCTTTCTGTCATTGAGGAAATACCCCAATCTTCAATATGAATAATTTGTTTTATAATCATTTTAGAGAAGTTATAAACATTCTCGCTTGTATTATATCCTGAAAAATATTGGAATTCAACACCTGTGCTTATCAGCAGTTTTTCATAATAGTTCCGGGTTTTGTATGACTCCCCTGGTAAATAAAGCCCATTAAGTAAATACCTCTGGAATATCTTCCAAGGTTCTTCTTGTCTCTGTATATCAGAGTTTTCTAAGAGAAATATCATTTCTCTTTTTGCTACCTTTTCATAAGTCTTGATATCATCGACTTCTTCTTTAGCGATTGAAGCAAAAGTATTACTGTGCTTTTGTTTCAAATACTCTTGTAGTTGAGCATATAACAGATTATTTTCTAGAATATCTTCTAGATGTATCGAGGAAGAAGTCTTCTCTTCCGTTTTGGAGTTTAATTTATATAAACTCATTCCTCCTCGTTGTAGAATTGGAGTGTTTGATGAAGATCCATATGATGATCTTGATGAGCTTGGGGAATATCTTCCCCTTCCTCTTGGGTTATTTCCCTTTTCTCTTCCCTTAGTTACCCAAGGATTTTCTTTTTCCATCCTGCAAATAAAACATTTCGATTCATTCCCAATAAGCATCATAATAATTATTAGCTTCTTCCATTTGCTGGAAAAGGTCTATCATCATTTTATCTATAATCATCCAACAAATAACTTCCTTCATGTCTCTATTAAGAGGAAGAACCTTTAAAATAGTAATCAATCTTTTTTCAGTAAAAAATAGAGAAACGGGAATATCACCATTCTCTGAAAAGCTACTATATTCACTCATTTTGAATGTATTCTCTTGATAGAAAGTCTGGGAGAGAGTTATCACTTCCTTTCTTGTATAGAATGTCAAAATCAAAAGGTGCCAGTTGAGCTTGCCACCTAGCAAACATTAATTTTGATGCGTCATGTTTAAAATCTTTATCAAATATATATTTAACTGATTGAGCATCTGTTTTTATCACAAATTTTTGATTGTAAAGATCATTCTGAAATTTTAACACACACTTAATGATAGTTAACATTTCATGTGCTACTGTTGCATATTTTTTCTGAGCATCGCTCCATTTTCCTGAGTGAAACCGAATGAGGTATTCATTTTTATCATGCGGGTTAATTTGTTTAAATATGCCACCATAATCCATATTGGATGTATCTGTTTCCACTATCTTGGGTCAAGCAGGATTAGCAAGAGTTAAACAAGGCAATGATTTAACTCTGTCTTTGATAGTTTTTACTAAATCAGTGAGGCTATTAGTCCAAGGCTGTTTATGATTTTTCTTTGGCCTTTCGTATAACGACGCTAAATCGCGAGACAAATTTTTGTAAAAGGGAGAAATTTAGTTTAAACTTCCCAAAAACCGCTGCAACTGCGTCCTATCTGTAATAACATCAGGAAATTTTGATGCAAATTCAATAGATCGCTGTATAGGAGAAATTTTTCCTTGACAAATCAGATGACCTAAAAAGCTGACTTCTGCTTGAAAAAGACTCATTTTTGGTTTAGAAATCACCAAACTATTTTGTATAACAATTTTCTTAAAAATATCTAAATGCTTAATATGCATTTCTAAAGTTTTTGAATATACCAGAATATCATCAATATAAACTATAATGAAATCCAAATAAGGATTAAAAATATCATTCATAATCTTTTGAAATTCTGACGGAGCATTTTTTAAACCAAAGGGCATCACATTCCATTCGTATTGTCCAAACGGAACATTAAATGTCATTTTATAAGAATGGTCTTTAAATATTTGAATCTGCCAATAACCAGATTTTAAATCGAATTTTGAAAAGATATTAGCATCGTATAACCGTGTTAATAAATCCCTTTTATTTGGAATATGATACCTAATCCATTTTAAATATTTATTTAAAGGTTTATAATTTATAACTAACCTGGGAACACCTCGTTCCTTTTCTGCTGCGTTATTAACATAAAATGCAGTACAAGAACAAGGCGACTTGTAACTTATCATTTACTAATGATTCTTTCATTGTCTTTCTAATGAATAACTTAAAATATCATTATTTAGTATTTAATTAATTAGATGTTTAATTTAGCCTAGGCGTAAGCTCATTGTCTTTCTAATGAATAACTTACAATTCAAAAAATAATTAAAATATTCTTATTTAATATTTAATTAATTAGATGTTTAATTTAGCCTAGGGGTAAAATGGTAATCTAACTTTTCATCTTTGGAACTTTCCACTTTTAGTAATATATTATTATTATTATGGTAATATAATATGATGATTATATAAATATTATTAAATTAGATATTTTAATTAGGAATTAATCTAAGAAAGTGCAAAAGTCATTAACATTTTTATTAAAAATGATAAAATTTAATATTTAAATTAAATAATTAATTGTTTTTGTATCATTTTAATTTATAGTAGGGGTAAAACTATAATTCAACTTTTAACTTTTTTTGTTCCCACTTATAGTAATATATGATTAATGAATTTATTATTTCAAAGAGTAATAAAATCAAATTAATAAAACAGAGATACACTCCTTGATTCCGCCTTATATTAAGAGATTTGATTAATATAAATTTCCAAAATCAATTGTCCATATATTCTGAAAATCCTCAATTAGTCCTTTGATTAGGGAAACAGTTACAACCATTTAATAAAACACGAGTCTTGATTTTTCAACCATCAGATACATGTATCTGGCAAATAATGATTCCAAATAACGAAATATGATATATAAAATAATATTCAAACTATCGCGAATCTTAGTAATTAGGACATAAATTAATGGGATTATGAAGTATGCAATTAGAGAATTATTATGATTTTCTGATTTCATTATTTTAGGAAAATTTGTTAGAGTTGATACACAAGGGATGCTATGATGAATTTTGAATTTTTTTACTCTTTTCATTAATAATACGACAAATACTCTACCGTCGTGTTTGTTCCTAAATTCATGTTTTTCAGTTACATTCCATATTTAGATGTATCTGTTTACTATGTATTTGAGATACATAATGTATGAAATTGATATTTGATATATTAAACTATACATATAAGAGATACATGAAATAAATATTAGATCATATAAATAGATACAAGAAATTAATATTAGATCATATAAATAAATGCATAAAATTAATACTAGATAAATATAACAAATACATGAAATGTATACTAGATACTTCTATGATACATATGAATGTACTTTTATGATACTCATGTATCTAAGTATTTAGTTTGTTGGATACATCATATATTGATAAGAGATTCATCAAATTAATGAATTGATTATTTTAAGAGTAATAAAATGAAATTAATCAAATTACATGAGCAAGATATACATGGTTTTGTCTTTTATTAATAATATTAATGAACTTATTATTTCGAAGAATAATAAAATAAAATTAATTAAGGAAAAACTATCTAACTAGACATAATTCACTACCATATATACTTACTTTACCTCTAGTTTAAAATAATTACATCTAATACCACTTGTAATATTTATACCATATATTTTAAAAGAATTTAATCAGATACACAAATCTCTTAAATATGGTACTGAATAATTATCTTAAAATTTAAATTCCTTAATTAATGGTACATTAGAAATTACAAGCTGATTACTTTTTAATTTCTTTCTTTCTTTTATTTCTATTTTTATTTTTCCGTTTTAATGTAGTTTTTGTTTTTATTATTTAAATTATTTTTTATTTTTTATTATTCTAATGTTTTCTAAAAATATTCTATTTTTATATTTCATTTCCTTCTCATTCTCAACCTTTACTTCATGTGATTCCATGCAATTTTTCATATTATCTAAAAAGTAATTCATTAGTATAGTTTTACTAGTATTCTAATTTTTAAATTAAAGTAGAATTCATTATTGAATAAAGTTATTGACTCACAATTTTCTTTTCTTTTAAATCATATTTATGTATGTTATGTTGAAATTTGACATAAGAGTATTATTTTAATTTTTTTTGTTTTGAATTTATAACTTATGTTGCATTTTCAATTTCATTTGTTTTAGGAATATTGACTCGATACTTTACATTGCAAGCAATTTTTAATAAAAAAGTTAAACTTGATTGATTATCTTTCTGTCAAATCTTTTATAATTTTATGACATGATATTATAATATTAATCTTTTTGTCAACATGCATTTCTTGATGTTCATAGATATTTTGTACTTTTAGTTTTTATGATTAATTTGATTAAAATATACTAAATTAATTATTTTTATAAAATTAGTTAAGAACATATGCTTATTAATTACTCCTTTTGTCCCTAATTACTTGTCCACTTTTTCTTTTATAGTTGTCCCTAATTACTTATCCATTTTGACAAATCAAGAAAGGACAATTTTTTTTACCTATTATACCCTCAATTAAATGACTAATTACTTTGAAAAACGTAGAACTTTTCATCCACTTCATAATTAATAGGGGTAAAATTGTAAACTCACTATATCATTAATTGTTTTCTTAATATGTGTGTCAATCAAAAGTGAACAAGTAATTAGGGACAGAGGGAGTAGTAATTTATTCTTAAAAGACAATATATATCTTAAATATTTAATTTAATATCATTTATAAATACCTTTATTTGTCTAATAATTTTGTTTAATTTCTAATTGTTAACTTTTATTTATAAAGTTAATATAATTTTATGATTGCAATTGTAAATTCAAACGAAACATGTGTAATTATAGTATAATTACAACGTATCAGTGTAATTACATCAATTCCAATTACCTAGGCGCTTTCCAAACAGAACCTCCATGTTTATGTAGTTGCAATTATTATACACCTTTCTTAGGCCTAATTTTTTCTTTTCTTATCTACGTTTTCAATTTCAACTTTGCCACAGAGAAGTCTTTTAATTGCGAGTTTCCGATTTTGCTGTAGAAAAGAGGAGCAGCTTGCCCAGTCAAATACTAGATTTCTTTATCTATTAATGGTTGCACTCCACCATGGGAACCAAGTATTCCAAGCCAACAAATTCCACAAATGATGCTTCTAACTTGAGTTATCGTGTTCCTTTTGAAAGTTTTCAAGTTCCTTTTGTAGATTTGCAGGAAGCAACTAACAATTTTGATGACAAGTTTCTCATTGGTGAGGGTGGATTTGGGAAGGTTTACAGGGGTGTTTTGTGTGATGGCACAAATGTCGCCTTGAAAAGGAATAGGCATAAATCCAGACAAGGTCCTAAAGAGTTCCAAACAGAAATTGAGATTCTCTCACTCTGCAGCCATCCGCATCTTGTTTCATTGATAGGATACTGTGATGAAAGAAATGAGATGATTCTAATTTATGAGTACATGGAGAATGGGAACGTCAGTAGCCATTTGTATGGGTCAGATCTACCTAGTATGAGCTGGGAGCAGAGGCTGGAGATATGCATCGGGGCAGCCAGAGGTCTTCACTACCTTCATACAAGCAGAGTTATACATCGTGATGTCAAATCTACAAATATATTGCTTGATGAGAATTTTGTTCCAAAAATTACTGATTTTGGACTATCCAAGAAAGGGCCTGAGATTGATCAAACCCATCTTACCACAATGGTAATTGGATCTATGGGCTACCTGGACCCTGAATATTGGGTAAGTAGTCAGGTGACAGAAAAATCTGATGTTTATTCTTTCGGTGTTGTTTTATGTGAAGTTGTTTGTGCTAGGCCTGCAGTAGATTCATCTCTTTCGAGGGAGCAGGTCAACTTAGCTGGATGGGCAATGAATTGGCAGAAAAAGGGACAACTCAAACAAATCATAGATCCCAATCTTGTTGGCAAAATAAGACCAGATTCCCTCAGCAAGTTTGGAGAAACAGCAGTGAAATGCTTAGCTAAAGATGGTGTAGATAGGCCATCTATGGGTGAGGTGCTATGGAATTTGGAGTATGCACTTCATCTCCAAGAGCCTGTCATTCAAGAAAACAGTACCATCCCTATTCACGAGCAAATCAATGATTTCAGTCATGTTGATGACAGTTCTTTTGCTGCTTCGATCAAAACATCAAATTGGGCTGATCTCTAGTATGAGTTCTTCAGTATTTGTTACATATATTTTGTTTTTTTAACGAGTCTTCTGAGTTTTATATAGAATGTTTCACATTGAAAACTTGAATTACTCTACCTGTGGATCCTTCTTTCATTTTACTAGGTGTTGTATATGGTTTCTATTAAGTTCTTCATACATAATAAATCATTACATTAATGTCATGGTAGCGAAAACACTTTTGAAAACATGGAACAATTTTGAGGCTCTGGGAAGTTTGCATATGGTAATACACTCTTTTCTTATTGTAAAGAGGCAAAAGGAAGTTTGCATTACCTCTTCTGAGATTGCTCATAGACTCTTTTTGATTTCAATAAAAAAAAATAGTCAAAACACATTTTGATTTTGCATCATGAAAATGAGTAATTAGTACTCCATATTTACTTGTCAAATTTTGACTTTACACCCTTATTAAGAAAACAATGATTGATATAGTGAATTTACCATTTTATCTTTATTAGTTGATATAATCTCATACATATTTACCCACTACATTTTTCAAAAACATTAACGGAATGTTAATAAATTGAGCGTATAATAGAAAAACAAAAATGAGAAACTTATATAAATATACTATATTAAGAAAATATTTACCATATATAGCAATAACATTTTTTTTTCACTTGATTACTTTTAATACATTTATAATACAGTTTTAATACATATTACAAAGAACAATTTATTATTCACATATAATACAAGTTTTATTGATGGTTAATACATTTATCACACATTTTAATACACTTATAATACAATATGTCAATTTCTTACTAAACAAGAATAATATATTTTAAAAAAACAGTCATAATACATATATGTTGCATACATAATTTACTTTTAATACATATTGCAGATTTAACATAATATTGCTTTAAATGATAATAAATAAAAAGTATCGCTAAAATCAGTAATTATTTAGTAAAAGGTATCAATCCAAGTAATTTTTCCAACAAAAAATGTGTTCTTTCTTAATTTGTCAAAAATGACAAATAAAAGGGAAAATCAAATTAGAAAATATTTGATAAATAAATTGGAACGAAGAGAGTACACAACAAGCAATCATTCTTTTGCACACAAAGGCTTTTCTTTATAGCATTAAAATGCACAATCAAAACTCCAATTGACAATTGATACGTAAATATTAGGAGAAAAAAATTAAAAAGCCAAAAAAAGGAGAAAAATAAATAAATATGTTTTTTGGCGAGAAGTGTCGCATCATTTTGTCAATATCTAATTTTATTATTGTATACAGATTTCTTTCACTTAATGGTGCAGCACAAATCCAAAAATCTATATGAACTTAAAAAATTACTACTCTGGTGTCCTGTAATGCATCATCATAACATAAATTATTAAGTACTATTACTTATAGAGAAAAAGGCAGTTTCATATAACAATGGAGAAACATAAACAAAAGAATAAAAAACAGTTTCATATATAAGTTAGATACAGATATAGACATTATTAAATTTAGAGAGGTCTAAACTATCAAGTAGTAATCAACAAGTATATGTCCTAATCAAGACTCAAAAAAGTTTGTGTTTTGTTTACATATATTTGTGATTTTCATCAATTATATACTTGCAATTGTTCTACATTCCTCAATCAGGGTTGACTTTGTTCTTTTCTTATCTATGTTTTCAGTTTTGAAATAGTGAACCCCTTCCTATCATGTAATTTACTTGTGACTTTCAGATTTTGCTCAAGAAAACAGCCGGGAGAAGTTCAATTAATGGTTGCACTCCACCATGGGAAGCAAGTATTCCAAGGCAACAACTTCCATAAATGATGCTTCAAATTTGAGTAATCGCGTTCCTTTTGAAAGTTTTCGAGTTCCTTTTAAAGATTTGCAGGAAGCAACTAATAACTTTGATGACAAGTTTCTCATTGGAATGGGTATCTTTGGGAAGGTTTACAGGGGTGTATTACGTGATGGTACAAAGGTTGCCTTGAAAAGACGTAAGCCTGAGTCTCCACAAGGTATTGAAGAGTTCCAAACAGAAATTGAGATTCTCTCATTCTGCAACCATCCGCATCTGATTTCATTGATAGGATACTGTGATGAAAGAAATGAGATGATTCTAATTTATGACTACATGGAGAATGGGAACCTCAGTTGCCATTTGTATGGGTCAGATCTACCTAGTATGAGCTGGGAGCAGAGGCTGGAGATATGCATCGGGGCAGCCAGAGGTCTTCACTACCTTCATACTAGCGGAGTTATACATCGTGATGTCAAGTCTACAAACATATTGCTTGATGAGAATTTTGTCGCAAAAATTACTGATTTTGGAATATGCAAGACAATGCCTGAGCTTGATCAAACCCATCTTAGCACAACGGTGAAAGGAAGTATAGGCTACATTGACCCTGAATATTTTATAAGGAGACAACTGACAGAAAAATCTGATGTTTATTCTTTCGGTGTTGTTTTATTCGAAGTTCTTTGTGCTAGGCCTGCCATAGGTCGTTCACATATGATTAGTTTAGCTGAATGGGCAGTAGAGTCGCAGAAGATGGGACTGTTGGAACAAATTGTAGATCCCAATCTTGCGGCCAGAATAAAACCAGAGTCCCTCAAGATGTTTGGAGAAACAGCGGTGAAATGCTTAGCTTCGTCTAGTGAAAATAGGCCATCAATGGGTGATGTGCTGTGGAAACTGGAGTATGCACTTCGTCTCCAAGAGCCTATCATTCAAGATGATCCTGAATGATTCTTTGTTAGTGGATCATGTAAAGTTAGCGGAGCAAATACTTTAAAGAATCTTCATGAACCAAAAATGGAAAAGCCATATCTCTGATTTTTCTTCCTGGTAATGTGTGATACTTATGTAACAACGATGAACTTCCCCCAAGATATTTACAAACACACTTCACCATTACAATTTACAACTAACAAACATGTGCTCCCAGAGTAATGCCATTAAAAAAAAAGGAACTTAAGGCAAGATGATACTAGAGATGCATAGCTTCCGCTCTTGCAGATTGATTCATGTGATGTCTCAGTTTGAGGCCACTGAGACATCATCTGGGGTAGAAAGAACCGTGGGAAATGCTCACAAGTGGCTATTGAAGCAGAATCACCTTCTCTACGGGGATAAGATGGGGTATCCTAAGTTTCATGAAGCTCCATTTTTTTCTCATTTTCTCATCCATAAAGGGAGGATTAATTGGTGCAGGTTCGTCTTCTTCTTTCTTTACTAGCATCTGAACTGCCTTGGACATGGATGGTTCAAGTCCCAAAACCTCTTGTGTGCACAAAAGTCTTACATGTACCACTCTTAGAGCCTCCTTTTTTACATTGCTTGAGTGATAGTTGTGCAGCATAAGGTTTGGATCAGATCAAACAATTCGTCTATTCTCGCATGTTGAAAAAGTCGCCATGCTTGTTTCATCCATGACAATAGTTAAATTAGTGAAGCAAAAACTTCTAGACCAAGTATTCTGGCACCATATATCCTCTGTGAAGGAGAAAAAAACAAAATGAAAAATTAACCATTGACTAAGATAACTAATTAGCCTACTGGCTGTTAGTATTTAGTGAACAAAAGTTTTGAGCTACAATCTAAATCGTGAAAGGAATCACTAACAAAGTCCCTGGTTTGGAGGAACTCATATACAAGAAGGTTTTCTTGACCGCATGCACCCAACAGAACTATAAAAGGATAAATAAATGAACAGAAGAGTGCAAATACAAAGAGTTGTACAAGAACATGTGATAGAACAGCATTGATATCTGCCAAGAATGCCATAGAGCTATGTTTGAAGTCAGAAATGCATTTATTCTTTTCCAAGTCGCATAAATATAACTGTCCAGAAACTACTTACATTTGAATATCAAAGTTGCACCAATGTTATACACACTCATCTTATGAATGCCAAGTGTAATTTCGTCTACCAGATGAAAAAATAGAAACCAAGAGAAATGTATTCGACTCCAGGGAAAAGAAAAACATATTTCATTCAACTCAGCAATGCACAACTATAAGGTTATTTATACTGTTAAGTCCCACATTGGTTGATGGAATGGGATGTGGTTTTTTATATGGTGTTAAGCAAATCCTCCCTTTATGAGCTATCACTTTTGAGGTTAAGTTACGCCTGTATCTTCATATATCCATATCTACCAGCTCATCAAGCTAACTACAATTAGTTTCAATTTACCAGCTCATTAATAACTAATATAACAGTCTAAGTAAGCAAGGCTAAGTTAACCAAGATGTGACAGTCAGCTTGTATTGGTATGTCACCGATAAGAATGTGCTTTTCTGATTGCTTGTTCCACTTCAAGAGGGGAACTTTGACTTATTTTACCACATTGTGATGCGGCCAGAAATTGAAAATCGTGCACGGATTGTTTTCTCAATCCTGTCTTACCTATACTATAAAACTTGCATCAGTCTCCCCTCTCTATCATTTTGTCAAACAGTTGTACCATATGGATTCAGGCATATTTACATGATAATGTTTTATATAAAAATATTTTATTTTTCTCTCCAGTTTTTTTTAAAATGCTTTCAGCGGTGTTAACATTCAAGATGAAGAAATAACATCTAAAAGAAGAAAAACAGAAAAAGAGATGATCTTTACCTGCTCCTGATTCTTCTTCTTTTCAAGAATTCAACATAACAACTCCACTTGTTCTAGAAATAAACAAAATGCCTCTTGCTGAAATAGAATCTTAAACTTTAGCTGCGGCTACTTCTGAAACAGAAAAGTGCTGCTGTTTTAAACTAGAAACTTAAGAATTCTGCAAAAGCATAAAATTCTACTGAACTCTTTCATAAAACCACAGTAATTCTAAATATACTTCTGGTGAGAAAGAGTTGAGCTGAAAAATATAGAAGCCTATCAATTCATCAGCTTTTTAGCAAAATATTCAAAAACATTTCACAGAAACGTAATGGTGACATCAGTTTTCATTTGAACATAATAAATTTGGCTAGGGATAACCATATTATCATTTCACAACTATGATAAGACAGTTGAATCAAACTGTGAATTAAAAATTACAGGAACCATTGATCTAATCTAGACCTCAAGTAAGCCCAAGAAAAGTTAAGATTGTATCAGAAATATGAGTTTGATTTCTTTTAATGGTATCAAGTAATACAAGCAAAATACACATATTCTGGTGTAAAAGAAAATGAAAAAATGTAAATGTACTCGGATGAACACAGCAAGAACAAACCTTGGTAAGAGTCAAGGGGATGATCCTTTAGACCAATCTGGAGGCTGTATAGTAACTGTGAATGAATCATTTGCTATAACTTCATGTTGCGTAGTTAGAATTTCTTGGGCTGAATTGGCAACATCCCAGTTGCACCAGTTTACCTCAATTCTATTTAGACATACAGCATCTTCAAAATGAGAAGGGATTTTCTCAAGATGCTTACATTTCGTTAAAACCAAATGTTCAAGCTTAGGAAAAGCATCATCAGAGACAGACCATTCTGCAACTTTGAGGTTGTCCAGTTTTAAGTATTTGAGTTCAAGGAACTCTGAATCTTTCACTTCCCAGTGATCCCCTTCAAAGGCTCTGAGTAATAACTTAAGAATCACCAAGTTGGGCAGTTCTGCAATGATCGAAATTTGGGTCCAAGGTAGACGGAACTTTGATAAAGTCAATTCCCTTAGTTGCGAGGGGAAATTGAACTTGTGAGGAAGTTTGGCTGGATAGCTGTTTGAAACCAGCTTGAGGGACACAAGGTGACTTAGAAAATCTAATCTGGGAAAACGAACACACCTACCTTTCAGTTTCCTTGAATAACCAAATGTCCCTGAAAATATGCAACTTAACTTTCTCAATTTTGGCATCTTCCTCAAAATCATCTCTGCATCTTTACCATAAAAGAGACGTGGAGTAGAAAAGGTTTCCAAATTAGCTAATTGTGAGTTAGCAGTTAATTCATCCATGTTCTCATGCAAACCAAAAGAAACCCGATCATTTACATGTATATGCCTCAATTTCACCATCTTCAGAAGTGAACAAGGTAATATCATCTCTCCTCCCAATCCTCTTACGACAAAAGTCTCAAGATTTTCAAGCTTAGCTATAGATGAAGGAATTGAATTTGCATCAGTTTGAGCCGCAAAGTACTTCATCTGAATTAGATATTGTATTTCAGTGGGAAAAGTACCACCAATGTTGAATGATTCCAAATCCAACACTTTAACAAGTTTGAAGTTCTCAAAAATGAAGGAGATATCACGCGGCCATAACAAGTTATCTGGATCAATTGCATTGAATAGTAAAGAGCGGACATTAGAGCGAGATGGACGCCACAGATCAATTTCATCTTGGTAAGAATGAACGAACAATCGGTATTCCTCCAATCGTTCAGGAAATACACCTTCTCCACTGAATTGGATAAAAGAGAACACATGAAAATGAGAGTTGGCATAAACATAATACAGTAAAAGTAATACAGTTCTTTTTTTTTTTTTTGGTAAAGTAAAATTAATACAGTTCTTTTTACCTATTGATTTGGAGAAGGAAATCCTCTTGTTTGGCCTTTTCCATGCAGAATTTATGCAGCAAATCATGAATGCGGCACGTTTTCACCTTGGCATTAGGTCTCTTCTCCATGACCATCACCAGATTCCTACGAATAAGATCGTCCAAGAAACTTTGTGCGGTATCTTCTTGTCCTTTTTCGTTGTTTGCTTGTACAAACCCTTCAGCTACCCACAACTTGGTCATTTTTGAGACATGAATATCCTTTCCCTGCAAAAATCCTCCAAAATAGAGAAAACAAGGCTTAAGATAGTGTGGTAAATTCTTGTAACTGAATCCAATTATAGATATGCTCTCTTCCAAGCTGCCAATCCTCTGGGAACTTAGACTTTGTTCTACTACTTTCCAAGAATCTAGTGTCTTCTTTTTCTGTTTCAGAACACCAGCTACTAACACAACTGAGAGAGGCAACCCTCTACAACTTTTTGATATTTCAAATCCCACATCTTTAAGTTTAGGTGGACAGCTCTCTCCTTGAAAGACTTCTTTCTGTAATAATGTCCAACTCTCATCATCTCTGAATAAACGAAGATGATGGGGATCACTTTCACATTTGACATATTCGGCAACATCATTCAAGCGTGTTGTTAGAATAATTCTACTCCTTTTTGAAACATCACTGAAGCACATACATAGATTGTCCCACACTTTATAGTCCCACACATCATCAATGAGAATCAAGAATCTCTTGGTCAACAAAAATCGGCGTAGCTCATCGGCTATTTCACCATCTTCTTTTTCATTGCGATCAGAAGGCTCAAGCACATCATTCAAAATGGTGAGCAACAACTCTCTCCATGAATATAATTGAGTCACAACACATTGAGCATGGACATCGAAGCGAGAGGTGACTTCTGGATCATTGTAAATCTTTTTTGCTAGTGTAGTCTTGCCCAATCCTGGCATGCCAACGATCGAGATGACATCTAGCTCAGGTGATCCTCCAAGTAGTTTCTCCTTTAATTCATCTATTGTATCCTGAAAACCGTCCATTTCTTCGTTTGCTCTTTGAGTATTAGCTGAAAAAGATGGTGCTACATTAGTGGTGGTCTTTGCAACTTCATGCACAGTCACTTCAATTTTCCTTCTTTCACATGTCTCCCCAACAACTTTATTTACAAGCTTAATATTCTCAAAAACTTCAGAAATCCAAAGAACTTTGTACCAGAGTGGATGAGAATAGGCCAAGCATGAGTCAATGACATACTCAGCCTTGTATGCCATTACAGAAACACTTGTTATAAGACCATAAGCTTCATCATGCTCATCATAGCTTTCTGAAAAATGATCAATGAATGATCTTAGGCACAATAAGCCCTCCTTGACTGATTCAATCTGATGTTTTAAGTCGATTATCAAATCGAGCTTAGAACGTAAAAGCTCCTCCAATTTGCCCAAAAAGCAATTGAGATATCCTAATCCATTTGTCTTAGGAAAGCAATAACTTGAAGAATCTGGTACTTTCAGACAAATCATCTTTACCTCTGCCTCAACAAACTTAAGCAATTGCTTTACATCAGAGAGATATAGTGTGTAATACCAAGCAGGAATATAACCCTTGACAGAGAAGAAACAAATGTAGTTTTTATCTTGAACACGTTCAGCAAGATCTGTAAGTTCTATATGCATATTCCGGTACTGTACAATATCTACAAGTAAAGAGCCAATGCGCAATAATTTGTCTTTAACTACTGAGATTTGGTTAAGCAGATAAGAGATTGAACCAGCATCATAGTCCAGCATCTTGTCCTGTTGGGTTAACAAAATGTTGATAAAGCTTTCTCCATCTGTCTTACTCGTCTCACAAGGTGGTGCATCCAAAACTTGATCACATAATTTTCTGACCTCCTCTACTTCAACAGACCCAAACTCTCGGGGAAAATCAGCTGATGGAAGTTCCATTTTCTCAGGGCTGCTTGCACCCTCTAAACTTCCATCAGAAGAAACAGCATCATCGTTCGGCACCTTGGCCTGGTTTTTTAATAAGAAATTAATAAGGCCTTCTCCATCTGTCAGGGTGCAAGGTGATACATCCAGAACTTGAAAGCATACATTTCTGAACTCTACCTTGACAGACTCAATCTCTTGAAGAAAATCAGATAACAAAGGCCTCATTTTCTCAGTGCTTCTTCCGTTCATGAAATTTTCATAAAAAGAACAACTGAATATTGCTAACCTTTTGGCAGTCACTTCAGCATGCATTAAGAGATCATCCAATTTGTTAAGCTTTTTCCTAAGAAGATCCATGAGAATAGATCTAAGGAGAATAAGCTCTTCATGAGCACTCTCAATCAGATCTAGAACTTGAGCTCCCAAAGTGGATTTGTGCTTCAGTAGATCCATCAAGCTTCCCTCAGACTTGATAAGCCAGAAAGTCACAGTCAAAAACTGAAGTACCTGATTGATCTCCCTACATCTGTTGTTATTCATATTATCCTCATAATATAAACACATACTAGATTCCGCCTCAATTGCAATAGCTTCATTTCCCGTTGAGAGATCATTTTGCTTCCTGCATTCAGTGTGAGGAACTGGAGGTTCAATAAGATATGTAGCCATGAGCAACAACCCATCGTAAAACTTTTTGACCTCATCTGCAACAGTAAATGTCAAATTGGTTTCATCCTTTCGTAGCAGATTGACAAGAATATATTCATGAAACCTCATCAAGATCTCATCCATCTTGGGAATATGTGAGGATGATGTATAGGGGGGTCTCTCATCCATATTGGGACTACGTGGGGATGATGCATAGAGGGAGTCCACATCTGCATTGGGACTATATGAGAATGATGTATAAGGGGATTTCGCATCCATATTGGGACGATGTGAGGATGATGGATAGGTGGCTTTTAGCACGCTGAAATAGGAATCAATGGCCTCAAAGTTCATGGGAAGAAAGTTCAGCAGATCAATCATAGGATGGTCTGGCATTGATGATGCAGAAATGCTGGGACACATCTGTCTAATAGCCGCCTTAATAAACTTGAATTTAAGAAGCAATTGAAAATGCAAGCAATTAATTTCCCTGGCCAAGTCATTTTGATTCAAGTCATGACAAAGAGAATCACAGACTGACCATGCTTGACTAACTGCAGACTGAATATAGGTCAAAAGAACAGTTATCCTAGTCTGCTCTTTACACTGGTCGAACGCATTCATGAAATAACGTCTAAAGAACAGCAGCTCTTCCCAAACATAGTCAATCAGATCTTTCATAGGAACTATTGTGGTGCTTTGAATGTTTTGTAGCCGAATCAAATCAACTTCTACTTTAACATAATTAAACTTCAGTTGCAAATGAAAAAGCTCATGGTCTATTTCAGTAGTCTTATACATTTCCTCATCAGAGGAGAAGATGGCATTTGCAGACCCAATAGCCAGATCTTCCATATTCAATTGAAGAGAAATCAGTTGTCGATGTGAAACAGGATAAGATTCTATGTCCCTGAGAAATCGACAAAGGTAAGAAAGTCCTCGTTGGAGCCACCGAATTCGATTATCACATCTTAGTCTCAGATCATCTTGGAGAGCACTAACAAAATCAAGCATATATTTGGCATTATTTGTAGTCTTTGATCTAGATGAATTTAACCCTATCAAGGCATTGAAATAAACCTGCCTCAATTCTGGGCTAAAAGGACGACTTATCCTTTCCAGCAATTTAGAGAACTCGTCATCCATATTGCAGCTCGACCCCAAGACACATAGTTGTGCTGCAGTGTACGCTACATCCTCAACATGGTTGAAGAGATCCTTCATACTCTCATGCTCAATGCCCCGCTTTGAAATTAGTGTAAAGAAGACTTGTAGATGTCGTAGCTTCTTGTCAAGCATAGACACAGGAGGCCCTACACTGATAAAGAACAATGCACGATGAACAGAACCAATCAAGGATTCGATAAACCCCACCATATCCCTAGTGAATTGGCTAGATGATCTTGGTGGCTTTGAAGCTTTGATTCGCTTAGCAATATTCTCGGGTTCAATTATTTTCAGTAGCTCTGGAATCATTTGCCTAGTTGATCTTGACGCCTTTGAAGATTTGAATTTCTCAGCAATGTTCTCCAGTTTAACAGTAAACTGCGAACGAGGAGGATGAGAACACATCAGAGAAAAGCCATCATGAGCTTCTACAAATAGGGGCCTAAGATGTCCAGATATTCCATTAGCAGGGTGACACTCCTCCAGATTTGTGAGAAATACAGCTACATGTGTTAGGTGCTTTGTAGCATCCTCCAATTGATTAATGGTCCTTCTATCTAAATGCTGGCCCTTCACAAGGTTTATGGTACCTATTGCATCGCGACACTCCTTGGCCATCTCCCCCTTCCACCTTTTCAGTTTCCTTTGATTATTAATAAATCCTGCAAGTAATAAATCAGCATCGTCAGAATGTCGTAGCTTGTGCCTTGTAGCAGTGCTAAAGTTGAATACGGATTTATGGCCCATGGGATCTATGAAATGAATTGGCTCAAGAAGATGATGAAAGAACTGAAGAAAACATTTGCTCTACCAATCAAGTTGTAATGTGACAACAAAGTCACCATATGTATTGCTCACAATCCAGTTCAACATGATAGAACAAAGCATGTTGAAGTGGATAGGCACTTCATAAAAGCGAAGATTGAAAAAGGAAGTGTGTGTATGTCTTTCGTCCCAAGAAATCAGCAAATTGTGGATATTTTCATAAAAGGCTTGTTTGAACCAAAATGTGAAATTCTTGTAAGCAAGTTAGGCATGACAAATATTTACATGTCAACTTGAAGGGGAGTGTTGATTTGTAAATATCTGGCTATGATCAGATCTGATTTTATAGGATATAAATACATCTGATAAAATTAGCTTTAATATGCTATCAAATAGTTTAGGAAATTAGATCTTCCCTTGATGCTCAAATCTCCTAGAATTAAGGAATCTGATTGCTAGTTTGTTTCTCTCTACTATAAATTTGTACCTCTACAGATGAATAAGAATGTACAATTTTGGAACCAAAACGTACAGATTCATTTATCAAGGTTCATCACAGGAGAGACTACAAGGAAGTAAGAAGTTTGGAGGCACTATCTTGGGTTACATTAGGATTTACTGTTTAATATATTCTAAGTTCAGGATTGTATTGTATGAATGGTTGACACTTATGCTTGAGATTTCTAAAGCTATGAAGGTTAAGTACCTCGACCTTAAAACTTCTTGCAGCAACTATGTGATGACTTGTGTTTATTCTTAAAAACTTGCCATATGAGATGCTATGTGAAGTGATTGTTGGAGCTCTTAGAGATGTTTGGGGTTTGATTTGTATTTGACCCCGGGGATGTGATTCTTTGTTTGATAAACGGAAGATAATCAACTAAATGATGAACTAGTTTGGTAGCTCAAAATTGACATTTCAATGACTTTATTATTTCTTGTGAGATTTTGCAAAATGAATTATATCCAACAACTTGAGTTGAAGGGTGTTTTGGTGCAAAAGGGTAATAGGGATAATATGAGCATACGAGAGTTGTCTTTTGAATTTATAGGTTCCTTTATTTTATCAGATACTCGTTTGTCTTCTAATCCAATTGCATACTAACTCTCTTGGGAGATTGATCTTTATTGAATGTTGTGATGACTAGCTTATCATAAAGTTGCTTAGATTTGGAAGTTCGATGAGAATTATAGTCTTAGTGAATATTATCTTCCTCCTAACCAACTTATTGTGGTTGTTGCGAACTTCACTATTTGTTGTTTATCATGATACTTGGCTATAGCCTATACCACAAAATTGTACAATTTGCTGTAGGTTATAGAAGCATTCGGCATAAATGTAATCGTGAACTTTTCACTACTATTTCTTCTTATGCATGATTGTGTGTGTCTTTGTGCTTGAGGGAATGTATCAAAATCTAGAAATCGGGGGTGCCTTAGTTTCACCTGATGATATAATCGATGGTGTAATATGTGATCTTTACTTTGGAAGCATTGGTTATCTTAGTTCACTCCATGAACTCCGTTTTATTCTTGCCCTTTTCTTTGTTTTACAAGGTCTAAATTCAAGAATACATTTATTTTAAGGTGGGATGATGTTGATCAAGAAGACACCTTTGATAATGGAGGTTACCAAGTTGACATCAAGCGTATAGACTATAGAGTGCTTCGAAATAGCATAGAAGCCTAGAGTCAAGTGTTGGAAACCATGGTGGAAAAACACAGGAAACTATACCAAAAGTTTTTGTAACTATTGAAAAATAGTTTCTCTCAGTACTCAAAAGCACGGCCAAATAACTCAACTCTCTAAAATAAGCACTTTTGACTTGATAAAAATTTAGTCAGACAATTCAAATCTCTTGAAATAAGAAGTTTTGACTTCCTAAAAGCTTGGTCAAACATGCTACACCCTCTTTCCTAATTTATAAGACTCAGAGCATGTTTAACATTGCCGCTAAAAACAACTTATTTTTAGAAGCACTTTTTTAGAATGACTTTTTAGAAAAGTGCTTTCGAAAAAAGTAATTTGTGTTTGGCTAATTCATTTGAAAAGTGTTTTTCATAAGCAAATTGTGTTTGACTAATCTTTTTTAAAAAGTGCTTTTAAAGTCAAATTATAGAAAAGGACAACTACTAATCTACTGCTAATATTAAAATTATTTTATAGAGAGAAACTATTTTAAATGTCTATTATAATAAATAAATTAAATTTTTATTTTTTAAAATATAAATTTACACGTTTAAATTTTCAATCAATATTATACCTTTTTTGAGAGACTGAAATCTTTAGTTGTTATTTTTTTTTCTTTTTTCTAATCTTGTAAAAATATTGTTGTTACCTTTTTTTCTAAATCTAGTAAATAGTACACAAAGTAATATATAATATATAAAATAATAATATATAAACATAAAATAAATTATAAGATTTATTATATAAAAATAAAAAAATAAAATTCTTAAATGAAATTTGACCAAATTTATGAAATATGCTAATTAATTAATAAGAAATATATCGGTAAATATGTATATATGAATATAATATTTTAATCTTGAGAAAAATAATTTTTTGATTCTCTCTTTTAAAAAAACGGAATTTTTTAGCTTCTTCCCAAATTCCAATAGCAGAAAAATTGTTTCTGCTTCCATTTAAAAGCACTTTTACTGATTTGCCAAACACATTAATTTTTCAACAAAAATTTTTTTATCTCAAAATAAGTGATTCTGGCCTCCCAATAGCAATGCCAAACAGGCTCTTAGTTTTATTATTAGTCATTCTAAAAAGGGAAAAATAACACATTTCTATATGTAATAACAATTTAACTTTAAAAAATGTATATTTTATTTATGATCACACAAACATACTCCCTACGTCCAATAATAGTTGCTCATTATATTATTTTAGGATGTCCAATGATACTTATCCACCTTATGAAATCAATGAATAGACATTGTATTTATTATATTCAAAGGGCGATATAATAAAACTACTCTTCTATTTATAGTTTCTTAAGAAGAGTGCAAAATCAATACTAGACAAGTATTGTTGGACAGAGGGTACTTATTTTAGACCAACAAGTTTCAAAAGATATTTTCCTTTCATAAATTTCATGTCAAGTCAAATTAAATCACATAAATTGGGACAGAGACTTAGACCAAATCCAAAAACTGACCATCAAACTTATACAAAGCACAGAGATCTGAAAGAAGAAAACAGATTCAGATCTGTATAAGATGCAATTAGTTTATAGATAAGAATATTGAGTAACTGAGAAACGAAAATAAATAACTTACTACTTTTCGTTTAGTGTTTGGTGGTTGAAATCTAACAGCAAACACCTTTCTTCAATGATTTTTAAGTCCTCAATCACCCAGCTAGCGTCCTGCAACTAACAAAGTAAAAGAAGGTAAATATTTGCAATTTCTTCTTTCAATTTATGAAAATCAGAGAGAAATTACATACCCATAAGATCTAAGAGCTCAAAGTTCATACTGGTTTTCTCCCTAAGATAATTGATGAATGGTTGAGTTCATTTTCCAACAGTTATAATATTAAAAAGGTGGACTGACTGATTGATTGACTTTCATCAGCTGAGGGGTCGTTAGAAATTTACGAATTAAATTTATATTTTATTTGATTGAAAATTTATATTTGTAATAAAATATAGGGAAAAAGGCTCAAAAATGTCATTATCATCAATATTTTAGTTCAAAAATGTCATTCATTTGTAGTTTGGTCCAAAAATGCTCTTATTATTATTTAATGGGTTAAAAATGCTTATTTTCCAAATAAATATATTATTATTTTCTTTTTAATACATTCTTTTTCTAATAATGTTTTTTTAAAAAAAAAATAGCAAATGTTTATCCTACTTCAATTTAGGAAAAAATAAAAAAAGAAAATATTTCTTATTTTATTATCACTATTTTTTATCGTTATATAAATATAAATTAATGATGAATATACTATGATCTTATATATATGACATATATTAGCTGTCGAAAGGATACATGAAGTTATTCTATTTTAATTGATAAAGTGAGATTAAGAAGAAAAAAATATTTCCTACATTTTTATATGTTAAAGTGATTCTAAAAGAAAACAAGAATAGTGTTCTTTAATAATATTTAAATTAGGAAGAAGAAGTGTTTAAAAAGAAAAAAATATAATATATTTATTCGGAATAGAGCATTTTTGACCCATTTTGTAACTAAAGGGCATTTCTGGATCAGAGTATTGACTGCAAGGGCATTTTTGAGCAAAAGTATTGACGGTAAGGGCATTTTTGAGCCAAACTATAAATTGAGGACATTTTTGTTCCTTTCACATAGTTTAAGGGCATTTTTTTACCCTTTTCCCTAAAATATATCATAATATTTCGTTTGTTGTATTAAAAATAGCATATATTGCATAAAAAAAATTATTTACAAAATATCATTCACAGTTAAAGTGGAAAAGATGTACTAACAAAGATTTTGAGGGGCAATACGGTCTTTAACCATGTTAATGGATGCATTAAAACCTCTTGCATTACTAATACATAGAAATCCATGGTATTAGTAATACACAATAGAAATAACATAAAAAAGTATATCAAACAAGATATTACTAACACACAAAGTTAATACATACATTATTTTTGTTAATACACTCTACTACTAAACGAGCACTGTAACAAACCGAAATCCTCACTATATTAATAAGAGCACTGGAACACTATTACAACTTTAAGATTCTAATTGCAATAATCAAACTACCGAATTACAATGAAAATATTGAAATAACAAGTAACTAAGGATAGAGATAAGAATGGAGATGAGAAACTCAGACTCTAGAATTGAGGATGAGAACACAGAAATGCCTTTGCACATAATTCATTTGATACCCTCTAATAGTGATCCCCTAATCTATTTAACTACAACATACGTACCCTCAGTCTGGATCCCAAATTTTCCTTTGTGAAGGCCTGGCCCAATTGCTTTTACTCGGCCCAATATCTATTTGTGTGATATTCTTGTTGGTATCCCTATTGGGCTGGGGCTGATTCATAACAAACACTTACTCTCTAGCATAAAAAAAAAGTATATCAAACAAGCCCTCATAAACATGTTCTTCTTCACGTCAATTTTCTCCATTGTAACGTGATGCGGCCCGCATCGCACGGGCACTTTTTCATCAACTCCACCAATTCCACCAGCATCGCCCCCATCACTTCGTACAATGCTGGCGCAATGTGGCCCGCGTCACACACGGACAAGGCGGAAAATAACTCAAAGGAAATATAATTAACGGCTAAATGTATGTATTTTATGCCAAACATCACTCATCTTTCTTAAGTTCTGCAGAGTTCTTAAGTTTCTAGTTTGGAACAGCAGATCAACTTTTTGTTTTCAGTAGTAACAACAACTATAGTAAAAGATTCTACTTGAGCAAGAGAAGTTTTGTGTATTTCTAGAACAAGTGGAGTTATTATGTTGAATTCTTGCAAAGAAGAAGAATCAGTAGCATGCAAATTAAAAATGATAACTTTTTTTTTCTCTTGTTTTCTACACTGCAAAAACATTAAAAATAAATTTAGAAAGGAAAACATAAAATATTATCATGTAAATACACCTGAATCCATATGGTACAAATGTTTCAGATAATGAATCAATTATTATAGTACTTGACTAGATAATATAGACTGCAATTACATATTACACAGTTAACTCTAACTATGTTCATTGTTGGTTGGAAAGATAAAGACACGATCTATTCCTTTATAGATTAGGAACGAATCTTACAAGTTGAAACACACAAGACACAAACTCTTGATCAACAACTAAAGAAACACTTGATAACTCTACGAGGTCTCTCTTGCAGTTAGTTCTTCAAAGCTTGTGTTCTTCTTGAGAGAGACAAAATACACTTTGTGCTTGATACCTTTGAGTGTGTAAACTAGGTCGTTTCATGTCAATAAAGGTATATTATCCTCTGAACGAAACAACCTAGTGTCTCCCATTGGCTGAGAGCTTTGTCCTCTTTTCCCGTGCTCACCAAGCATAACAATGTTGGTAGATTTACAGTTGTTCCCCATTTGTCCCAGGAACATGCACGACTCATGGGACCAGGTCTCATTGTTTGTCAGGAATATCAAAACAACAGTTACAGTACAGGATTACTGGCCGAATCACAATCAGAAAAGCACATACTTTTTTATCCGGATCATGGGTTCTATTGTTTCATCATCTGGTAGATGGAACTACACTGGACAGTCGTATGATGAATGTGTATAGTATAATGTTGATGAAACTTTAATATTCAAATGTAAGAAATTGCTGGACAGTAAAATTTGCTGCGACTTAGAAAAGAATAAGTGCATTTCTGACTTCACCAAGAATATTCACATTTCACCCTGAAATTGCTTTCTGCTCACAATTAGGTTTCTCTTATTAAGATATGTTTTTCTTTTTGATTGGAAATTACGAGACTTCTTTAACAAAAACCCAAAACAACAAGACAGGATACCTCCATCATGATATAAAACCCATACAAAAACTTTGAAGAACTCAGTAAAAGAAGCACCACAAGTTACTACATAAAAACCAAATGGCATCAATTGTGAACTACAACAACATACTCAGTATAGTCCCACAAGTGGGGTGTGGGGAGGGTAGCGTGTACACAGCCTTATCCCTACCTTGTGAAGGTAGAGAGGCTGTTTCCAATGGACCCTAAGCCTAAGTAACACATATATAAAAGCAATATGAAAAGGAAATACAGTAATGAAGAAGCTATGCTGAAAATAATGGATATAATAGGATAACATAAGCAAAAGGTAATGAAAACAGTAGGTAATAATGAACTAAGAAGCTGATGAAAACTATACCTGAACGACTTCCACGACAGTCTTCAAAATTCCAGCAGCTGCCTTCTCTGTATAGTGGCCTCTAGCAACAATTCGATCAATATAGGTATCCCAGAGGCTCAACTTTTCCATGTTTTGAAAAGACTTTCACTGACATGATAGTATATAATGGAATGATTTTCTAACAACTTACTGAAAACAATATTATACAACATATGAAATAACCGGGCACCTCCAATAAAATAGAGCAATGCATGTTTTCAAAGTTAGCTTTCTTTTCTATATAGAAATCAGAACTTGGTAACTAAATTGTTGCAAAAACAAAATATAAATCTTCATATGATTCATGAACCTAAGTGGAATTTGATGTTTTGAGCAGCAGAAGAACTGGCGTCATTGATTTGCCCCAATAAGAATGGTACTGTTTTCTTCAGGATCATCTTGAATGACAGGCTCTTGGAGATGAAGTGCATACTCCAGATTCCACAGCACATCACTCATAGATGGCCTATCTACACCAGAATCAGCTAAGCATTTCACCGCTGTTTCTCCAAACTTCCTGAGGGATTCTGGTCTTATTTTGGCTGCAAGATTGGGATCTACGATTTGTTCCAACTGTCCCTTCTTCTGCGAATCAATTGCCCATGCAGCCAAACTAACCATCTCCTTCGAAATATAATGACCTATGGCAGGCCTAGCACAAAGAACTTCGAATAAAACAACACCGAAAGAATACACATCAGATTTTTCTGTCAGCTTTCCCCGTATAAGATATTCAGGGTCAAGGTAGCCCAATGTTCCTTTCACGACTGTGCTAACATGGGTTTGATCAAGCTCAGTCCTTGTCTTGGATAGTCCAAAATCAGTAATTTTTGCAACAAAATTCTCATCAAGCAATATGTTTGTAGACTTGACATCACGATGTATAACTGCGTTGTTATGAAGGTAATGAAGACCTCTGGCTGCCCCAATGCATATTTCCAGTCTCTGCTCCCAACTCATAGTGGGTAGATATGAACCATTCAAATGTCTACTGAGGTTCCCATTCTCCATGTACTCAAAAATTAGAATCGTCACATTATTTTCATCATAATACCCAATCAATGAAACCAGATAGGGATGGCGGAAGTGAGAGAGCATCTCAATTTCTGTTTGGAACTCTTCAATACCTTGTGAGGACTCAGGCTTACACCTTTTCAAGGCCACTTTTGTGCCATCACACAAAACACCCCTGTAAACCGTCCCAAAGCCACCCAATCCAATTAACGAGTTACTATTAAAGTTGTTTGTTGCTTCCTGCAAAGCTGTAAAAGGAATTCGACTACTTTCAACAGGAATGCGATAACTCGTAGTATCACTTATGTAAGTTGTTTCCTTGGAATACTTGCTTCTTATGATGGAGTGCAACCATTAAAAGATAAAGGAATCTAGTCTTTGACTGGGTAAGCTGTGGCAAAGTTGAAAACATATACACAAGTAAAAATAAATAAACACTAATTGAGGAATCTAGAACAACTGCAACTATATATAATAGAGGAAGCATGTACATGGAAACACAAAACAGAAGCTTGAGGAAGCTATAATTTTACCACAACACTGGAGATTTGGATGGGAAGACGAGAAACTGAAAAGTCTTTCCGTGCAGCGTCTTTAGATAGTCATTGTCTATGTTGCTTGAACTCTTCAAAAATGTCAACGGATGCGTTTCGGATTCTCCAAAAGTAGTGTATTTTTGGAGAATCTGACACGGGTGTGGCATCAAAAGTGAAGAGTCCGTACAACTTAGGTTATTGTGCGTCTCCTTTTATAGATCAAAAGAAGCTATTGGCTAAAAGGAGAAGTCCATGATGCGTCATCTACGACACATCATGACAGTCTTCCTGCTTGTAAGTTTTCTGCATGGGCTACTTGCAAGTTACGTGTTTGAACTACTTGTAATGCCGGCTTGATCGCAAGCTTATCCACGAAACTATGTTTTTATATGGATATTTACATCATGTGTAGAGTGAGACCATTGTATCCTTTCCATTCTCTTCATTTTTCCTATTTTTTACTTCAACTGGGACACATTGCATAAATTAAATTAATGAGTAAGATTTAATGGTTGAAAATTATTTACCCTCTCAATTCTGCTTTAAAAAGCGGGATAAGGCACAAGCATCCCCTAAATTATGACCGAAATTACAACCACACATCTTATTCAATTTTCTCGTTGTTCACTTGCCTTCAAGAGAGTGCACACTCTCTACACATCAGCATTTAGGGTGCATTTATTCTATTTTAAAATAGTTTAGGGGTACTAATGCATTATCCCTTAAAAATCAAATTCCTCCCTCAACTAACAATAACACACATTTTTTTATTTATCTTAAAAATATTTATTTTATCCTTGATATTTCTTTTACCTATATAATATCTTTTATATTATGTATAATATTTATTTTTCTTAATCTAAGTACTTACAGATTTTTATGTTAACTCATTTGCATTATAAGTAGAATAACTTTTTTTTATCATTTTTTGTAATATATATGATGAGCTTCCTTCTTTCGAAGTATAAGCTTCAACTGCTCGGCTTTTTCCTTCATCTTTCGATTTAGGTTTAGGCATATCCGGGCTTACCTTTGAGATGTTTTTTGCACTAGGTGCTGGTGGGACATCTCCTGCCACCTTAATGGGAGTAAAATTCCCTGCGAGTTTTGAATTCTCTTTTGGACGTGTGTCCAAATATTCACATAAGAGTAAAAACTCTTTCATATTTTCAGCCTGGTTTACGCTGAGTTGATTTATTTCTGATTGCAATATTCTTGCTTGCTCAGATAATTTAGCCAAATCATCTCTGATTTTGAATAGCCTTTGGCCTTTATTTTCTACGGATTCGTCTACCGCTTCCATTTTTTCATATATCCTGCTTGT